>JAEOAD010000020.1:29035000-29220000 GCA_036365145.1 Orientallactaga sibirica
GGAAGGAGAGGCCATGAGGGCACTTAGTCTGTGCCACACAGAACAGAGGTGAATGGAACAGGATGAAGGCAGCTTGAAGAGCCAACCCATGGAATCAGGAACAAACACATGGTTTTGGTTTTAACTGAGCACATTTCAGATATTTTGGTAGACAGCAGTTGATAACTGACAGAGTGACCAAGCTGGGGCTTCAATCATACTACTATGGTGACTGCCCACATTTACCTTGAAATGAAATACTGTTCCTACTGGAAGGTTCTGGAAGCTTTTCAGGGCCCTCTGAACATGAACATTACTAGCATTTCCAAAGTTTCTCTTCCTATAGACAAGGGAATTGGAGGGTCTTAGCTAATGTTCTCTTATTTTTATATGTTTTTACCAACTTCTAAGGGCCTACTTCTTCTCCAGAAGCATAAAATGGTCTGTAGATTCCCTGTGGAATCTCTGCAGTTTCTCAAAGGCTCAAAATTGAGCCTGGATCTAAATGTCTGCTGTTCTGGATGATTCCATGATACCACGTGTAAATTCTACACAGCTCTGAAGATTGAGACTTAGTTGCTTGACCACATGACACCTGTGACACCCACAGCTTGGTGTCCTTTCTTAGTCGCAAAGCAGGCAGGAAAAGGCGGGGTCAGCCAGGAGCAGAAGACCTACGCTCATGGGCCTCGTCGGCCTCCTCGTCCACGAGCTCCCGCTGCATGAGGAAGGGAGGTCGGCTTCGAATCTCCTCGAGCATCCGCTGGGCCAACACCAGCTTCTGGGCGATTTCTTCAGGGCTAAGTTCCTGGTTCTCCCCATAATAGAGCATTTTGTGGTTGATCTCTGAAAGGAAGAACATGTGAACAGGAGCAGGGAGAGAAGAGGGAGGGTGCACAAAGGATGAAGCCTGGTGGCTGATCTTGCAATGAGAAGACAGGCTCATTTCCAGGCAGGCCTGGGGGCGGCATGAGAGCTCCTCATGAGAGGAGCCACACTGCTGGAAACTGCTTTGCTTCCTGTGAGGTGTCTTCAGAAAGGGGACAGGCTGTGACAGAGCCTGCCCTGATTCTGGCCTCACCTGGCTTCCACAGTGATTTGAGGATTTTTTTTTTTTTTTTTTTTTTTTTTTGAGACAGAGAGAGGGAGAAGAAGACAGATAGAGAATGGGCACGCCAGCAGCCTCTCAGCTGCTGTGAACAAACTCCAGATGCATGCGCCCCCTTGTGGGCAAGTGAAACATTGCACCCTTGCATCACTTTGCATCTGGCTAAACGTGGGATCTGGAGATTGGAACCTGCATTCTTAGGCTTAACAGGCAGGCACCTTAGCCGCTAAGCCATCTCTCCAGCCCAAGGATGCTAAATTTTAAGACATAATAATCTGAGGTCTTTGATTAGCCTTTTATAGAAATAGTTGACTTGGGGAGCTGGGGGGTAGCTTAGTCAGTAAAGTGCTCGCCTCAAAAACACGAGGACCTGAGTTCAATCCCTAGAACCCACTTAGAAATGCTGAGCATGGTGACATGTGTTTATACATAACCCCCGTGTTGAGAAGGCAGAGATAAGCTGATTCTTGGGGCTCTGGACAGTGAGTCTCACTTAATGGTGAGTTCCAGATCACTGAGAGACCCTGTCTCAAAAGCAACAACAACAACAAAAAGGTGAACAGCATTCCTAAGATAGGACACCTGAGGTTATCCTCTGGTCTCCACACTCAGTGCACTTATGTGCACACATGTGCATATACACTCACCCATGAGCACACACAGACATACATATGTGAATAAAAATCCTTAACTTGGAGAAAATGTTTAGAGGTGTTTCTTGTCAAATGTGGGATGCACTGGAGGTATTACTTGCATGTTAGCCAATAATTTAATAAAACAAATCTCAGAGTCAAAAGGAGATCCTATTGATAATTGTCCAAATGAACCTTTCTTTATAATGATTATAGAGTTTCTTTTCTTTTTATTTTCTTTTACTTATTTATTCATTTTGGTGTGTGTGGTATAGAGTGTGGTGCGTGTGATTATGTGCGTGCATGTGTGTGTGCGTGTGCGTGTGTGTGTGTGTACTGATGCATACACTCTGTGGAAGCCAGAGTTGTCTGTCCAGACAGCCTCAGCATTCCTCCTGTCTCTGGCCCTCTCAGTGCTGGGGTTACACGTGTGCACAGCTATGCCTGACATTTCACGTGGGTAGTGGGGATTGAACTCAGGTCCTAATGATTGCACAGCAAGTGCTCTTAACCACTGCCTCATCTCCTCAACCCCTCATGATTTTTTTTGAACTTAAATTTTTTTTAAAATTCATTTTTATTTATTGACGAAAGAGAAAGAGGCGGGTAGAGAGAAAGAGAGAGAATGGGGGCACCAGGGCTGCTAGCCATTGCAAATGAACACCAGAAACATGTGCCACCTTGTGTATCTGGCTTACATGGGTACTAGGGAATTGAATCTGGGACTTTAGGCTTCACAGGCAAGTACCTTAACTGATAAGCCATCTCTCCAGCCATTTTTTTGGGGGGTGACAATTTTCAAGGCTGGACCACTTTTGTCTTTGGTCTTTCTGTCTAACTTCTGCTTGTAGGTGGAAGATTTAAGAAGCCAAAGGACCGCTGAAGCTCAGGGGCATGAGGTGACTTGTGTAAGCAGCAGCTGCCTGCAGCCTGGCACAATCTCTTCCCCCCTCATTCTTATGATGCATCATCAGAAGAGAGATTTGTAATCGCTCCCCTGTCCTACGGAAGCTCAGGAAGAAGTATTTTCTCTTCCTGGCATAATGAAATTGTGTGTCTGCAGTTTACTATGATCTATGTGGTTGGCCAGATAAGATAGGTAAACATACCGCACTGCCACATAAATCACACAGGGATAAGGAGTCATATTTTATGTGGTAATAGCTTGAAGGTCACCAGCAGCTGTTTTAGAGATGGTTGGGAATGAGGAATGACACACTATTGGTGTTGTACAGAATTCCTGAACTCTGAAAGAAGGGGGAGGGTTCATGCTATAAATATTACCCAGAGAGTTATAGGGAAATCGAAATATGCTAAAAAAACAACTATCAAGACTTTAAACATTTACTTTTCAAAGCGAAGCCTAAATATTAATTCTTGGAATAAACTAAACATCAATATTAAATAACCTAAACATAGGTTTTTTTTCTATATTCTAGCATGCATAATACTGAATTCTTTGGCATTTTGATACAAATATTATGTTCACAGTTTGGGGCTGTTTATAGCTATGTCTGGCATAGATTAGGAAAAGGAAATATAGACAATGCTTTAAGGGCAAAGACATAACACTCTTGCCTTTGGTCTTTGGAGACTGTTCATACATTATTTTTAAGATTAAAAACTGATAAAAGTTACTATTTTCCACTTACATTTCGTTTATATTTTTTCATCCTTTCCCATGACAAAAGGTCAAACAGGAAGGTTGGATTCTTTTCAAGTGAAATACCTTAGAATCAAAATCTGGGTGGTTATAAAATAGCAGACGTATTATTTTCTCTGAATGGCTTAGTAGGGTCCTGGCTTTATCTGCTGCCTAAAGGGGCGTTTACTCCTTAATTGGATGAGGTCACCTAATCGTCTAGGTTCCGTCTCATTGCCTGAGCAAATCAATAGTGACTCTAAAGTGCTTTAGGAAAAGAATATTTTATCCAAAAATGCAAACACATGAACTAGCGAGGATGGGAGTGGGGCATTTTGAAAAATGCATGCCATTTGTTTTTGCCTTACATTATAGGTGCCAAAGGAAATGCAGCAAATGATTAATCTTGGTTTTATATGTCCCTTTGCCTGGCATCCACTCCAGATACCTCAGCGTAAAGCTATGAATCTCTCACTGTGGGACCCTTTACTGTCATTGTGCCCCACGATGCACTTGGTGTTGTCATCCAACCCTTAATATGTAGCATAATAATAATAAAAAAAAAACTATGGAAACACAAATACTAGATCTTAGCAGACTCTACTCCAAGAAAAAGTCTCTTTGTTCTAGTACAGATGCAGCTCTTTCTGTTAGGAAATTGAAGGCAGCATTCTGGGCACGGATAGGATGGTGTCCAGATGAATAAACTCTGGGAGGGAAGGCAGACTCTGTCACACTGCTTTGGGACAAAGAAACCTCGCACAGTCCCTCCGCCCTTTCCTTCTGGGTTGCAGAGCTGAGTACTTGTCAGCCTGGGACTTCAGAAACTGCTTATAACTACCTAGATTGCTTTACTGCCACTCTAAAGGCCTAGTTTGGGTTACAGATAACTGAATTGATGTGTGATACCTACTAAACTCTTTCATTTTAGAAATCTCATACCATGTGATTCTGCTGTTGGAAAGGTGTCCTGGCATTAAGCTTCAGAGAAATGCCTGGAAAGGCAATGATTTCCTACAGCTATTCTGGAACATCAACAGATAATAAGTAGGAATGAGTGTTCAGAAATCCCTGATAAACCTAAGATAAAACCTTTAACAAGGGCTAGGGAGATTGCTCAGGGGTTAAAGGCATTTGACTGCAAAGCCTGACGGCCCCAGTTCGATTCTCCAGCATCCATGTGAAGCCAGATACACCAAGTGACACATGCATTCAAAGTTCGTCTGCAGTGGCAAGAGGCTCTGGTGTGCCCGTACTAACTCATTCTCTGTCTTAGCTTACAAATAAATAAAATATTTTACATATTTATAAAAAAAACTTGTAACACTTAGAACACATTTCTGACACACAAATCACGGATAATAGTCATTATTTTATTGTTACGAACACACTGTATGTCTCCTTGACATGAAGGTAATCAGAAGCGAAGATATTTACCTTGGATTTTCTCTCTCATGTCATGGGCTTGCTCCACAAGCTGAGTTGCGTGATCGATGGTATCCATGCTTTCCTTCTGAACCTGCTGCCCCTTTCTTGAGGCTTGGCTTCCCTACAAATAATCCAAATGTGGGAGCTGGAGAGATGGCTTAGCAGTTAAGGTGCTTGCCTGCAAAGCCAAAGGACCTCTGTTCGCTTCCCCAGGACCCAAGTCAGCCACACGCACGAGGTCATACACGCATCTGGAGTTCCTTTGCAGCGGCTAGAGGCCCTGGTGCACCCATTCTCTCTCTCCCTCTCTCTCTTTCTCTCTCTGCCTCATCATCTTTCAAATAAATAAATAAAAATGAAATATTAAAAAAATAGTCCAAATGAACATGGTTAAGTTTATGAGAAAGGAATGCTGTGTGTGTGTGTGTGTGTGTGTAGTGGTGGGGAGGCATAATGAATCCATTTCACAAACATAAATTTTCCTGACAACGTGAAAGTTCTGTAAAACAAAGAACAGTCCCAGAAGTCATGCGTGAAGGCTGAGTGATGAACAGTTCCAGAATTCTAGGACACTAGAAAATCAGCTGCTAAACCTAGGCCATAAGTCACAGCTCAGTTCAAACCTACAACCTGTTATATGTCGCTTATCACATGAATTTTTATTGTATCTCAAGATGCCAGACTAGGAAATGACCCATGTTTATGGATCACTTTGACACTGTCCACCCCCGCCTGGAGAGTTAAAACTTCAGAGAGGAAATTATCTAGAAAGAAGGGGATCTCCAAATGGTCCATGTATCCAGTGGCTCCTGGGTGGTCCAACTACTGCTGAAGCTAAAGACTGGCCAGCACTCACTGGGCTCACAGCTGCTTTCAGAGCTTCATTCCATTTCCTGGCAATGTTGATGCTACTCGTGTTCAAATAACTCTCAGCCAGATGTGTCATGGAATGAATAAACCTTCACCCAAGGAGCAAATGCTTCTCAATATGGAGCTCCTACTCAGAGCTCCTGCATCGTATGGGTTGAGATTACATCCCAACTGCACTGTGGTTTTGGAAGGAAGGAATGTGTGTGTGTGTGTGTCTCAGTGTGTGGTCAAGGGCAGGAGCTGATCTAAAGTCATGGTCATAGTTCAAGGCCAGGACATTGCCTTGTGTAAAAAGCATGGGGGATGTGTACTTCCTCTTGGCATTAGAAAGATTGCTGAGCCATAGTTAGGAGGTTCTTCAGCCTGGCATTGATAAGTGCCTACTGGCCTTGTCTATGTCCTTGGTTCAGCTCTGTAACCAAGTACTGTGATGACCATGTGGTCACAGGGTTGCCTGCCACGTGGAGTGTTGGAAGACCCCCAAGCAGTTCCTCCAGGTTGAGAGAGGTAGCTGGCCCAATCTTATCTGCTGTCACGCTGTGTTACACCTAGAGAACTGTGGCATGATCTCAACTGCAGTGATTTCATTCTTTCCAGGTGTAACCTAGCAGGCGGTCCTCTGTGAGGGTCAGGGAAGAGAATGGGATGGTGGCAAATGCATGCTAGAGGCTTTTGGTCATCAAGTCAGTAACCCTCCACACGCAAAGCAGGGCTGCTGGATGCCACACCTATAAGAAAACTGCCCTCTGATAACCACCAGAGGGCGCTGTAAGACACACCAATGGATAGATATAGATGCATAGCTACCTGTATGCATAAATATACGAAGAAAATAGATCTAATAAGTAACAAAGGGTAACATTTATTAGTTTAAATTGAAAAAATACTAGGTCTAGGCATAATACAGTATATAGGAAATATCTTATTTGAATGTTTAATTTTTTTTCTGTAAGTTTGCTCATGAAAGAAAAAAATGGTTTGGGCATAGCAAAACAGGTATGCCTTCCTTTAACAAAAGCTACAGTTGGGCTGGAGTGATGGCTCAGTGGTTGGTTAAGGTACATGCCCGCAAAGCCTAATGACCTGGGGGTGATTCACCAGTGCCCACGTTAAGCCAGACGCACAGAGTGGCACATGCATCTGGAATTCATTTGCAAGGACTAAAGGCCCTGGTACCCCAAGTTCATTCATTTTCATTCTCTCTCTCTCTCTCTCTCATCTCTCCTTGCAACGAAATAAATAATAATTTTAAAAGCTACAGTTAAAATATTACCTCATAAACATAAGCGGCTTTTAACTGACATTAGATGCAGGAAGGAGCTAATGTGACAGGAAATGTCCTCAAGACCCGGGGCCTTGACAAACTCCAGCCGTGACATCCACATGAACTATGATCATGAGTGCTTCCCAAGATCATTTTCACTTCTTTCATGGTGTTTCTTTTGAAATTTAAGAGATTTGGGTCAATATGTGCCACTGCACAGGAGACAGGGACCTAATATTTGGGTACATTTGAAAGTAGGTGAATCTTCTAAGGGTACCGTTAGAGTAATTTTCCTTTTAAGAAGCATAATCTCATACAAGATCTCAAAAAATGGATCTCATTTCAAAAGAAAATACCAGAATTATTTTCAACCCTTATTTTTTAGTTTTATTTTATTTTTTTTGTCACTGGGGATTGAACGCAGGTCTCAGGCGTGCCAAGTAAGTGCTCTGCCATTGAGCTGTTCCTCCAGCGCTAGTGGTTTTTTTTTTTTTTTTTTTTTTTTTTTTTTTTTTTTTAAAGAACATATGAATTGTTTTGGCAATTTATTGGGCCAAACACCAGTGTTCAAAAGCTATAGTTCTAGAGAACTTGGTCCAGCACCGGTAGAGACGTATGAAAATAAAATCTGTTTTAAACCTTTACTTCTCTCCTTTCCACCCCCTCCTCCTCTCATCACCTTGTGTCTCCAGCTTGTAAAACCGCTTTCTCAGCACAATTCTCCCCCTTTAGCATTTAATGCCTCCTCCAGCAAACATTTAAACTGCATATTACGTATAATAAAGCAGATTTCTGGAAGTGCCACAGCTCTTACCTATAAAATGCTAAGTCAAGCAGATGAGGATCACACAACTTGAAGCATATGCCAACTGGACTGGCCAGCAGCAGCCAATACACAGAAAGCTAGTTTCCTGTAAGCTCCATCTTTAGTGAAACCAACCAGACTGGGAAGTCAGTGCTAATCCTTGATGGCTCTGGATTTGATTCATTTTGTATTTATTCATTGTTTTTTTGTTTTTTTTTTTTTTTTTTTGAGATTGGGTCTCTCTCTAGCCCAGGCTGATCTGGAATTCCTTATGTCGTCTCAGGCTGGCTTTGAACTCACTGTGATCCTCTTGCCTCTGCCTCCTGAGTGCTGGGATTAAAGGTGTGTGCCACCAATTCATTTTAACCCACATAGGTCACAGAAATTTTTCTGGGCTTTGTTCATCTCAGGCCTTTGTGACTGCCTTTGCCTGAAGGCAGGCCCCGAATGTGAACACATACCTTTGCGGCTAATTCCTCCATATCAGAAAGCAGGCTTCGCACTGTGTTCTCTGCGGTGCTAATTTGTATCTTTCTTAGCACATACTGGTTTTCTCTTTCTGACAATCTTGTCTGTAGAAAAAAAAAAAAAGGATTGTGGGAATTATCAGAAGATGTGCATGCCAAGTTTTAAAGAATATATGCAAGACTCCCTGCCGGGGGATTTGATTTAGATATTGTGACATCAGTAGTGGTTCCACAGGCTGTTGGTAAGGATGGGTCTGCAGAAGAGGACCAATGCTCCTGGGGCTGAAAGGCCGTAAGTTCCACTCAGTAGTTCAGTGTATGGCACAATGCAGGCCTAGTCCCAGCCAGACCACATGGCAGAAGAAACCAGGAAGTGGCTTCTGTGAACATGGCGTTCTGTGCAGGCTTGGCGTGACAACAGCTACAGTCCCATGCTCGCGAGAAACCTGCTACGAGATGATCTGTCTGGAGACAGGCTGTCATTGGTCACAAAAAGGGGACCACCCCATACAATGATTGGCCAGTCAAGCCCCTTAAAACTCCGTGTACTTCCTCAATAAACGAGTTTGCGGCAGCTCGTCCTCTGCTGCTTCCACCCAACTCCTGGAGTCTGTGTCGTGACTCTGCGCCTCTCACCCCCAACTCGGCAGAGACTCTGCTGTCCCTCCTGGGCTGGCCCTAGGGGGGACCCCAACAGTTCAGAGACTCTGGCAAGGTGCTGGGTTGGCCACAGGGAAGGGGCACCTTCTCCCACTTGGTGCAAAGGTATAATTAGACAAGTGCTGGTGTTGGGAGTTTGGTCAGGCCGTGGAGGAACTGATGAACCACAGGATCGGTGAAAACGTTAGAAGCACACTTGCCTCCTTTTGATGTAAAGACAACAAATTTCTTTCTTTGGAGCCACTCGCCTCTTTCTTTTGCATTTTCAAGGAGTGTGGTCTAAAGGTAGCTGTCCTAAATTTACCTTGGATTACCTGTGAATGCTGCCACTGCCTTGCTGTCAGCTACATCAACACCCATGGGAAGGTGCACCTTGAGAAAGGAGTTGAGTGCTCGGCCCTGGCCAGTCTGAGTGACTTCTCTGAGGGTTAGAGCCCTCCTGTGTCTACAAGAGCGTCTCTCAAGTTTGGAGCAGGATTCTCACTAAGTTTCCGCCCAGCACTACAATCGAGGATGTTTATTTTGGTTTGCATTGCACATTTTCAGGCAGTCACGATGGAGATTATTTAGACCTCCGAAAATCAGTGAGTACTTGCTATGCACGGTTTTAACTGCTTTACACATCTCAACGTAATTCCTCAACCACCCATGAGACAGGTGTGAAAACTGCATCCTCTTCATACTGAAGAACAAAGAGGTTAAATAACTGACCTAAGGTCACTCAGTAAAGGTCAGGGTTAGAGTCTGAATGCCAACAACCCTGTTTTAAAGTTTATGCTCTTAACCGTTATGTTAACTTTAAACAGAGTAAAATAGTGTTCTGGTTTGAATGAAATGTCCCCCCAAACCTCATGTGTTTTGAATACTTGGTCCCCAGCTGATGGTAGTTGAAGAGGTAGAGGCTTGCTGGAGGTGGTGTTGCTGGGGATGAGCTTAGTGGTGTCACAGCCCAGCTCCCCCTTGCCAGTAATAGCTCAGCTCACTCTTGCTGCTTCCTGCCCACGTCTGTGGCAAGCTATGATGTCCAGCCTCTACTCTACCATCTTTTCCCGGCCTTGATGCAGCATCCCTTTGAGACGGTAAGGCAAAAATAAACCCTTTCCTCCTGTCAGCTGCTTTTGGTTGGGTGTTTTGTCCCTAAAGCAGCTACATCAGCTGGGTGTGGTGGCACACACCTTTCATCCCAGCACTTGGGAGGCAGAGGTAGTAGGACTGCCATGAGTTTGAGGCTGCCCTGAGACTACACAGTGAATTCCAGGCTAGCCTGGGTTAGATAGAGTGAGACCCTATCTCAAAAAGAAAAAAAAAAAAAGAAAAAAAAGAAAAAAGAAAAACTACATCAAACAGTAGACTGGTATTAATTCTGATGTCTTAGGCTACCTGTACTGTTTATATAAATATCTGTTGTTGTGTTTGCAGTCCATGACTTAGAGAAAGCAAAGTCTCTGAAGCTTTGCTATAAAGAGCTCCTTTTAGTTTCTTTTTCATTGTCTACTTCTGACTTACTTCTGAGTGCCACGAGAAGAAACGGAGCATGTGTGTGGGTTTATGTGTATATATCTGTGTGTATGGGGGGGGGAGGCTGGAAAAATGAGATGGAACAAGTGTGTTGAGAAAAGGTAGGGAAGAGAAAAAAGACAAAGAAGAAGGTTTCTAAAGAAACTCTTCACACCCTTGTAACTTGAGGCTCAGATATAACAGGTCTGTGGTAATCACGTGACTAGGCAACCTAGAACTTCGCAAAGGAAGAGTGTCTCCTTGGCCTAATGGTTTTGTATTGAGATATGGCCTTTCTGTTAGTTAGTTCATTGTCCATAGTCTTTTGTAGTTGGCAGCTCTTGATTGAGGCTGAAGCTCATGGACCCAATGAACTTTTCATCACTTCCGCCGAACCTGCACATTCCCTGTGTTAGACCCGAAGCTCCAGCAGTCTGTCATATAGCCAGGGGACCCTGGGAAAGCAGAATAAAAACACAGCGGAAACACGACACTGGACATACCTTGAGGAGGTAGATGGTGGCGTTCATGTCAGTCACGTGCCGCTGGGCAGCTGCCCCAGAGGACACGCTCAGCAGCCCAGATTTGCTTTCTTCCATGGACAGTGCGGCCAACCGCAGGTCATCCGTCAGGTCCCAGATACACTTGTCACAGCCTGGAGGTGAAACAGGCCGTCATTTCTGCGGACCTGGAAGCATTCTGCTTTAAGTAGATAGGGATGTTCACTTCCTGGGTTAATACTGTTTATTTTTATTTCCTGAGGAGCTGCTCTGGGCCTGAGAACTAGTCCTGATACACAAGCCAGATTGTATGTCAAGCACGATTCCCACTTACAACACACTGATAAGCAGGCTACAGGGATAGTGGGTTAATCGGAACAGGAAGTGCTGGCTTGAGCAAGGAGGTAAACACAAAGGCAAGCCCCCCAGTGAGGGGTAGCTAGGAGAAGCCCCACATGCTGTCCCTGGGGGCGGTGCTCTTCTCGTCCACCTTCTCAGATGCTCGGTGCCCTGCCACCTTTCCTTCCCAGTTATTTCTCTCAGTCAGCACTGGGGGGGGGGGGCAGCACCTGCATCTTCCTCCCCAGGGAGGGTGTAGCTTCTCCCCATGGCCCAATGTCAGGAGGAGCTGGTCTGCAGGGCATCGTGTTTGCTAATGTCCAGTCTTGATGTCTGGAGATAGTGTTTAGGCTGAACCTGACCCGGGCCCAGAGAGAAACAGGCCTGGTTTCTCCTCCTCAGTGGCCCTTTTTGCCTTGACCTCCCTCCCAACTCGCTGGTTCCCAAGCTCTTTCCCTTAGGCAGTCCTGTCCTCTGGAAGGCTGGTAAACAGAGACTAAAGGGTTAATGCATATTAATATGTTAATTTGTTATTGTAAAGTCAACGTGGTATTACCTATGAGCTCTCTCAGACTGCATGGGGGAGATGCTTAGGCCTAGCCAGGGGACAGTCTATTGGATCATTATGCAAAGTTTGTCCTGCCCTTATCTCATGTCCTGGCCATCTTCTAAGATGTGACACGCTGGTGATATCAACCTCTTCTGCTCAGAGAGACTGACACAAACACACTTCGGTTTTGAGGAAGGGGCTGCTTAACGTTAAAACACTCTACAAGCCAAAAGCTTCACTTCTGGCGTGGTTGCTCAGGCTTCAGTGATCAGGAGCAAGGCCAATCCAAGAAGGCAGCTCTGTCTCATTAATGTCTAAATATTTTATTTATGGTCACACTTCAGATCTGAAGTGACGTGGGGAAAGCTACTTAAGCCTCCTGGTGTCTCAGCGTCAGCAGGTGCTAACCACATTATGATGTCTGCATGGAGAGACCATGCAGACAGAGAGGGCAATGAGCCCTGGCCGCTGGGAGGTGAGTCCCTGAGGTTGCCTTTACCCACTGGGCACAATGCGGAATGTGAAGACAGGATAAGGGGGTTTTCTGTCATAGAGGTATGTCAGTGTCAACCATTTAATTGCTGAACAGGGTCAAGAAGACCACCAGGGTGCTTTGTGCAGGCTTCATTAGTCTGGGATACAGATGGGGGTAAGTCTAGGGCTGGGACTTGAGCAGTCTGTAGAGAGAGTGATATCACATGGCTCTTAATCCCACACCTGCAGCACATTAGAGAAAGTGAGGTTAGTCATTCATGTACTGTTATTTTTACTTATGGTTGGGCAGTCCATGCCTGTAGGGAGTTCAAAACCTTCTTCCAAGCACCGTCCGGTTCCGCTGTCACACGGGCCGCCCCCACAGTTGCACACTGTGGGAAACAAAAACAAGAGATTAAGGAGTCATCTTTTAACACTCAAAACAGGGCGGTATTTTCATTGTTTCCAGAAGTATTCGCTATCAGTGTGTAATGTGTCAGTGGGGACTAATTATATTTGTTCTTAAAACTGTGGAGTCTGAGGACATAACTCTCCTCACCCAGGTCAGCTCAAGGGATGTATTTGAAAGTGACGTGAAGGCAACATAGAATCAGAATTTCCTGATTTCTCTCCAAACTTTTGAGGACTTTACCACACATGACTCTGCAAGTGCTTTAGTCCAAGATGACCCGGGAAATTTTCACAAGGAACTCAATGGCGTGGAGCTCTGGAGCTCCTGCATTCAGCTTGAAACCAAAAGGCATTCTTTCCTCACAGTCTCCAGTTTAATTCAGTATCAGGGCTGGTCCTTGACAGCTGTGAGGGAGGAACAGCTCCAGAAGAGAGACTGAGGAGGCCCAGGAGCTGTTCTTGGCGTTCAAACATTTGACCCTTGGCAAGACAGACTCCAAATCTCTAAATGAGAGATATCAATGGGATGGGTATGAATAATGTAATGGCCCCGGGGAAAGTAGGACCATGTTAACATGAGTTTTAAAAGCATGAGAACACATCATTTGTCTACCGATTATTTTCAATAATACTTTTTGAAATGAAACAAAACAAACCTCCAATCT
The DNA here is from genome assembly GCA_036365145.1 of Orientallactaga sibirica. Taxonomy (NCBI): domain Eukaryota; kingdom Metazoa; phylum Chordata; class Mammalia; order Rodentia; family Dipodidae; genus Orientallactaga; species Orientallactaga sibirica. Next base: position 29,048,292 of record JAEOAD010000020.1, read on the forward strand.
AATCAGACTGTTCATTTTTCAATTTGGGGAGGGATAGGGCAACACTGGGGATTAACCCAGGGCCTTGTAAATACTAAGCATATGTCCTACCACCACAGTTCAGAGTCTCCACTGAGTGTTTTGTCGATATTCATTTGTAATGCTTAAAGAGGAATTCCCAAGTTATCTCCGATAGCTAACTTCATAAGCTCGGATAGAATTAGGAGTTTTCTCCACCTCTTAACTGTCTTTGCAGAGCAATCATAAAAATTTAGCTCCACGTGGGAAAGCAACTTATTACATTTCAGCTATGCAGTGTTCCACAAGTTTTGAAATATTAAATCCTTCAGCAAGGTTGTGCTCTATTGCTTCCCACATGAATTTCTCTTCTGAGAGTGCTCTGGGGCTGGAGAGATGGCTTAGCAATTAAGGAATGCCTGTGAAGTGCAAGGACCCAGGTTCAGTTCCGTAGTACCCATATAAGCCAGATGCATAAGGTGGTACTTGCGTCTGGAGTTCATTTACAGTGGCTAGAGGCCCTGATGCTCAGTCTCTCTCTCTCGCCTGCCTCTCTCTCAAATACATAAATAAATATTTTAAAATTTTTAGGGAAAAAGTGCTCTGCAGCTTTCTTATGTAAACATAAGCTTGGCAGACAGTTTGAGAAGAAGGGAGCCAACCTTTCAGCCTTGCTCTTGCCTCTGGGATTTCTGATGGCCTCTCTCTAGTTAGGACACAGCTCCCTTCTTGCTGCTATCATTCCTGGTGTCATGGGCCTGGGAGCACTGCGGGTTGTGTAGGCATGTTTTACTTCTCTATAACTTTGCAGACCTCATGTAACCCTCCTTGGTGCTAAACCTTCACTTTGTAATTCCTTGAGAGACTCTACTTCAGCCCAGGGATTTCTCCCAACGCAGGCCATGAGAACACAACCTCTCCTCTCTCCCTTCCTTCCTCAAAGTCACTTAGGAGTAAGAAATAACTCAGCCTCAGCCCTTCTGACTCCCCACTTCTGAAGGGCTTCACTCTGTGCATCAAGCGGATTGGAGAAATTGTGAATAAAATGTGTGCACTTCAATCTGAATGACTTCTAACCAGGAAGATTTCTTACACTACCCCTGAAGTATTTACTCTGACAATTTGAGGCAATGCGGAGGGGCACGTGATTGCTAATGTACTTTGCTGACACATCAGTTTTACTAAGCGTAACTGAAATAGGAGACATAGCTTTCAAAACAGGAAAACCAATTCGAACCATACAAGATTTCACTTAGTCCTTTGGTGAATGACAGGTAATTCATCAAGGTCTGATGTATTTCTGCAGTCAGAACTACAAACAGGAACTAGGACAAGGTCATTTGTGTTAGTATCTCTTGGTTCTACCCATGGGCTTAGATTAGTTGCCTTGATAAAAGTGTCTAAGCCTGGTAAATATGGGGTGCACATGTTCTCTAGGAGAATGTCAAAAGGACATTTGCAATGTTTCTCTAAGACAAATTGTTCATCTATATTCAGAGAGCCATGCTGGCCGTACAGCTGGCTGAGGATTGACGGCTCTCATTACCTGCACAGTTCTTGGCTGTCCTGGCATCCCCATAGTAACCAGGAGCACAGCGTTCACACTTGAACCCCGTGGTGTTGCGTAGGCAATTCCTGCACTGGCCAGTGACTTCATCGCAATCTTCAAAGATCAGGTTGGGATCTGAATTTCCACTGCAGTCACATTTCTTACAAGTGCTTCCAACAAGTAAGGGGTTTCCATAGTAACCAGGAGCACATCTGAAAGGTGTTAAGCATATTAAGCATCTTAGCATGCCTAGCCGTTATTCTATTGTTTTAAAAACCTTTCCTACATAGAACTATTTACTGGGTATAATCTTTACAGATTGGGCTGGAGAGATGGCTTAGCGGTTAAGGAGCGTGCCTCCTAAGCCTAAGAACGCTGGTTCCAATCGCCAGCGGTTCTAATCTCCAGGTCCCACGTTTAGCCAGATGCAGTGATGCAAGGGCGCAATGCCGCACTTGACCACAAGGGGGCGCACGCATCTGGATATTGTTCTCAGCAGCTGAGAGGCTGCTGGCGCGCCCATCTCTGTCTTCCTCTCCGTCTCTGTCTTTCTGTGTCTCTCTCCAAAAAAAAAAAATCTTTACAGATTGACCACCCAGAAGTCATTCCTGCTCTCTCACATTCGTAATAAGCCCAGGATCTTCGTTTTATTACCTACACATTTATGTATGTATTTTGTGTGTAGCATGCTCACATATGTATGTGCATGTTCGCATGTGCAAGGGCACACGTGTGTGCTGGTGCTCATGCATGTGTGCATACAGGTGGAGGCCACGGATCAATGCTTAAGGTCTTCCTTAGTCACTCTCTGTTGCAGTTACCTTCTCGTTGCTGGGACAAACATGCAACCAGACACAGTTTATGGGAGGAAAGGGTTTGTTCCAGGCTCACAGATTCCAGGGGAAGCTTCATCATGGCAGAGGAAGCTGGCTCACTTCATCCACAGCAGGGAGACAATAATAAAAGCCAGAAAGATTAGCTGACTGAACACACACCTAGGGCTGGACTCACGATCCAGCCCCAATGACATAGTAGGACACTTGATCTATCAGAAATACCTGAGGTTATGGGGCATTGCATTCAGAACCCACCACACTCTCCATCTTATTCTTTGAGTCAGGGTCTCTCACTGAACATGGAGCTCACTGATTCAGCTAGTCCTAGCTACCTAGCAAACGCTAGGAATCTTCCTGTCTCTTCTTGCTCAGCTCTGGGATACAGGCATGCCACTGTGCCTGGCATTTCAAGAGAGGGCTGGGGATGTGAAGTTGACTAGCAAGCACTTTACTGAGTCATCTCCCCAGCCAATTTTATTTATTTCTCAGACATTATCTCATCATATAGCCCAGGCTGGTCTTGAACTCATGATCCATTCTCCTGCCTTAGGCTCCCAAGTGCTGGGATTAGAGGCGTTTGCCTCCAAGTCTGGCTGCAGATTGCTTTTTTAATGAACCAACCCCTCTCTATTGGGCTATAGATCATTCTGTCCAGCCATACATCAAGATGCAGGCGTGTCTGGATTAAGCTGGCATTGGAGGGGGGCGTTGTTGGTAATTCCAGGGGCCAGTGTGCACATCTGGTATGTGATGGGTGTGGTCAGATTTGCTAAACGTACTGTGATGAGATGCATTAATAGGGTCCAGCTGAGGAACTTCCTGGACAAGATGTTAGTAAAATCTCTCCTGAGAAGCACTGGCCTCAATCACCATCTGTCTTGCTAGTATGAATAATTCAAGAACTAAACATGAGCCGGTCAGTGTGGCGCATTCTCCGTGACCAACGTGACTTGCCCTGGCTTAGGAGTGAGTGCGTGGGGCTCAGGGCTCATTCTTGTCTGAAGGTTACAGAGAGGCATTCTCTCTCTCTCTCCTTCTCTCTCTCTCTCTCTCTCTCTTGTCTTTGGGTTAGTGGAGATTCAGCAGGCTGGGCTCTTAGCTGCTGGCTGCCATCTTGTGATTGAACAAAAGCAGATGGCAGGGCTGAGACCTTCAGACACGAAGTGAAACTGGACTGTGGAGCTTCTGGATCAGTACTACCAGAACCAGTCACATACCTGCATTGCTTGTGGAAGGAGAGCCAAGGACTATGTCATTCTGCTGGGTCTGGCACAAAGTCACCCAGCCAAGTGGGATTGTGGAGACTAAAATCTGCCCTGCCCTCACTCGCCTGGCTGAGCCTTGGAGTGTGGGCAGGGCTGCCTCTGCCTGGAAGAAGATGCCCCCTTCCTCCACTGCTCTCAGACAGAGACAGTGCCAGCAGAGGTCTTGCTGGGGGAGGTGAGATTGCAGACCCTAATCGAGAGTGATCTGCCAGGAGGCTCCAGTCAGTTGTGACCAACCTTTAAGGAATAAAAGGACTTGGACTGACAGATCTTCCTATTTTTGAAGGAAAAAAAATGAACAAATTCGAATTTTTATGCAGAATTGCATTTTTTACTGATGGGCTCAAACTTTGAAATACTGTGCAGGCTAAAACACATGCCAGCTGATGGCATTGGGGGTGGTGGAGCTCCTTTGGTGTGTATAGAGCCTTGGCCAGTGTGGACAATGGCCAAGGGGAGCTGCAGGCAGAAGCTGGAAGGGATGTGTCGTCATCATGCAAGCTGAGCTGAAGACCCAGGCAAAAGCATGTGGAAAGGAAAAGGGAGGCAGTGAAGGTGTCTGGATGTGATGAAAAGAGATGTCGAGGGAAGCTAGGGTTGGCTTCCCCGTGCACAGCGGACTCTACAGTGAAACAGGGAGACCAGGGAGGAATGTTGTGGGTGTGGGTTAGGGCGCCGGCCTCGGGAGTGGAAAGGAGAGGACGATTTTCCAAGGAAATCAACAGGCCCTAGCCAGCAATAATAAACCCTTCATTTTTTTAAGAGTTCACTTTAAACTTTAAAGTAAGAGAAGCAATGATTCAGAACATTTGAAAGTAGAGACACAAAGAAAAACAACTCACACCTCGAATCCCTAACCAAATGACTCCCCAACATTCTGTGCGTGTTCTCTTAGCCTTTCTCTAATGTCTGGGTGTCTTGGTCAAGTTGTACTGATGGTGCATGTTTGGTCCTCACACCTTGGTTTGCACTGCGCCTCATTGCTTCTGTGTGACATTAGTGGGATCTTGCTGACACCATCCTGAGGCTGCGAGGACACTTCAGTTTTCCTGGATCACATGGTTAGCATGTCACAGTTCAAGGCCCAGACCTTCCAACCCCCACATTCTTTCCTTTGCTCCGCCCTGGGCCACACTGTTGCCACCATGAATGAATAAGCAAATTCATCCAACAGGGGGACAATTCATGTCTGTTTTATGGAAAGCACAGAGGAGACAGGAAGGGGGGAAAACACATAGTCTATGTTCTGAAAGAACAGGAAATGCATTAAACATAATATACTGAACTCTAGAAATCAAAGTCAAGTCTGTGAACAGGAAGAGGGTGGTGGTAAATTCTCCATACTCTACAAAGAAAACACCCCAAGAGGCAACGTTCCATGAGTTTGATTATTCATAATTCCTTGTGTCTTTATATCTCCAATTTATAGTTCCTTTTGGTCCCCAAACCAGCATAAACCATTCATTTATGGCATATGACTAGACTGAATTTCTGTTCTTTACTGCATGATGCTCACCGAACAAGGTATTAGGTTCACTGAAGCTGGACTTGGATCTGCCACCTCCGTGTGTGGCTGGGAATCTGGACCTTTGGGGATGAAAGGCTCTCGCCCAAGCACATGGAGGATGGGCGTCAGTTTGTTTTCTCTGGTTGATTCCAGTGCATTTGATCAGCATAGGTTGTGTCCTGGTCTCCAACAAGAGGAAAACCAAGTTTTTGATTCTATGAACTGGAATCTCAACCACAATGAAAACCTCTGAGTTTCAAGAGCAGCTTTGGTGGTGGGTTCAGAGGCAACTTGGGAGCTGTAGCTTAAACTTCCTGCCCTGCAGAGTTTCCCAGAGAGGGCATACAAAGGTTTTCTCTGGATCACATGAAAGCCCTACATTCATAGATGAGGAAGCTGGTACGGGACAGACTCCATAGCCCATTTACTGCTGCAGGGCTCAGCCATCATGCGGGGCTCTAGAGTTAACGCTCTTTTCAGTGCACAAGAGTGGTGCTAATGAGTTATCCAATCAAGAGGTTCATGATTATAATAGTTGAATAATCAACTGTTCTTTATGTGCCAAGTCTATTACCCCCAAAAGATATGACAAACAAAGGAAAGAATCAGCAGCTGACCATAGAGGCGTTATGTCAGTCCTGGCTCCTAAAAGCCTGGTCCCATGCATATTTGTCCAGTCTCCTTTCTAGGTCTGTTCGTGACTTGATCTACCCACAGAAAATAAAGTGGATAATTAAAAAAAAAAAAACACTTTGTGTGTGTGTATGCGCACGCGCGTGCATGTGCATACATGTAGGGGCAGGCTGTGATGCACACATGGAAGTCAGAAGACATGTCCTCATCCCCCACTTTGAGGTAGGTCTCTCAATGTTTGCTGCTGCATGAACCAGACTAGCTGTCCAGGGTTCCTCTCGTCTCTGTCTCCTATCTTGCCTTACGAGTGCTGGGATCCCTGCGGTGTACACTGTGTCTGATTTTGCATGGATTCTAGGCATCTGAACTCGGGTCATCATGTTGGTGACATAACCCTAGCCCAGTAGACAAACTTATAGTCTAAACAGAAGGACGATGGCATGCGAACCTTGTCACTTCAGTTGATTATCATATTATTCAGACAAAGTGTAAAACCAAACATACATTATTTGGAAAAGAAGACATTTTAAAATTTGAGACAAGGTCTCATGTAGCCTAGGCTGGCCTTTTTACTTGCTATGTAGCCAAGGATGATCCTGAATTCCTGATCTTTCTGCCTCCCCGCACCTTCACTCCCTGCAAGTATTGTGATTATAGCCATGCCTCATCATAGCTAGCCTTCAATAAAAGGCAATTCTGACCAAAAGCTATTGTTTGGGGGTGTTGGGTGATCTTCTCCTCTCCCCTCTCTTTTGTTTGTTCTCAAAGAGCTGCATAGCTGTCACTGAAAATCTTTTTCAAGGGAGTCCAGGCTCCCTGTCTGGAAAGCTCAGAAATTTATCTGGGAAGGGTCACTCTGCAGCCGTCCTTGAGATTCAGTGAGAAGTTATGAAAAGAGAGAAAATAAGAATCGGTTACAAAGTGTGCATCATCTGAGTGCTCTCCGCTACTGCCCAAATACTTAGAAATCAGGCTAGGAAAGCATGAGCAGCCTGTTTGGCTAGAAAGTAGGAGCCCAGAGGCCATCAGAGAGCAGGCCCTCGAAGAACTTCATGCAGAGAGCAGACATGAGCTTGTTTCAAAGAGTTGGAGCTCTCGTTGAGAATGCGACTACACCTGTGCATCACAGAAAGTCACTTGCTTTCCCCCCATTTCCTCACTCTTCTTTTCTGTCACCAAGGCCACCATCAACATCTTCATCATCATCTGATGACACACGTCTGCCTTTCCTAAAAGGGGTGCATAGTCACCCCAGTCTTCTTCCATCATCCTCCAGAAGCAGGACCGTGTCATGAGTCAGCATACAGTCTTTGCATGTTTCTCGATCCACCACGGAACTGGAAGGACGAAAGCGTGGGACTAAAGGCCCCGTGGAACACTGAAGCACTGCACTGCGATCCCAACAGTTTATGAACTGAAAACTGGACTGCACACCGAGGGTCCTCGGTTTTGGATTTATCAGGAGACAACTGTGTGGCCTTAGATTAAGTCTCCTCATGGCTCTAAGCCTCAGGCTTGTCCTCGTTCGATGTACTTCTTATGGAGTACAAGTCATAGTGGGCTGAGATGGAGAACAGCACATGTCTTCCACAAGGCTGTGTCATTTCTCAGATTCTGGCCTGATAGCAAAAAAGGACATTCAATTGCTGCTGTGATGTTTTTTTTTTGGTTTTTCGAGGTAGGGTCTCCCTCTGGTCCAGGCTGACCTGGAATTAACTATGTAGTCTCAGGGTGGCCTCGAACTCTCGGCGATCCACCTACCTCTGCCTCCCGAGTGCTGGGATTAAAGGCGTGCGCCACCACACCCGGCTTGCTGTGATGTTTTTTAGAGTGTTACTTAACATTTTGTAGTATGAGATTTTGAACAAGTGACTTAACTTCTGTGGGTCGATGTCCCAGTCTCTTTCCTCTGTAAACAAGGCTGCAAGGACACCTTACAGCATTAGTTCTGAGGCTTCACTACGGCGAAGTACGCATAACAGTGACACAGAGAAGGCACTTAACAAGTGTTAGTATCATCTTTGCCTTTGTAATCATAGCCTTAGCATGAGACAATGTCAGAGGTTCTCCCCATGATCTGGTGTGTATGGCAGGGGATACAGGCTGTGAAACTAGACAGGAGACCTCTAGAGAGGAACGAAAGGCGATGAGAAGGGGGTAGCGTAAAAGGACCCAAATGACATGACAGCAGAAAGGAGGCTACGGAGGTGTGCATGGGGGGGGGGGACACAAGGGAGGAAGAGGAAGGGGGAGATCAAGGAAACAACACACATAAATTGTATTCTAGAAGTGCCACAATGAAACCTAATTCTTTGTATGCTACTCTCTGGCTCGCTTGCTCTGCCTTCTCATAGCATGCTCTTTGCCATCTTAGAACTTTTCAGTCCTACCATTACGAGGCTCTTCCCAGACTCATCTCGTCAGCCCCAGACTTCTCACTCTGTAGATCCATGAGCAGTGAAACTTCCTCTCCTTATAAATTATCCATTGTCTGACATTTAGTCATAGCAACAGAATAGAACAAACCCCCAGCTGTGGAAGTCATCTCCAAGTCCAGAGAAGCCTACAGTGTTCTTGGATTGGGTTCAGTTTTACTTTTGTTTGACACAGACACCCATTCAAACCAGCTGGAAAGCTTGTGTGGAAGTTCAAGTTTACCAACATATAGAAAACATAGATTAGGTGAAGCTTAACTCTGAACAACTTAGAACTTGGCTGTTTAAAACAGGAAAGGTCTGTTCAGTTCCAAGGTCAAACACAAATCTACAGCAGCCAAGGCCACCTCCTGGATGATTCAGTCTTCCACTACAGACGGGCTATTCTTGTAGTTAGAAATCTCTCATTTCATTTTTAAAGAGACAGTGTCTTACTTTACTGCCCAGGGTGGTCTTCATCTTTCTATTTAGCTGTTACTTGTTTAATTCTTTACAGAGACAGTATTTGTTTTGTTGCCCAGGCTGGCCCTGAACTGGGCTCAAGTGACCCTTCTGCCTCAGTCTCTTGGAAAGTTGTGACCGCAGGCATGAGCCGCTGTATCTGGTTTTAGCCTTTACTTTTCTCTGCTTTGTGATGAATGCTTTTCTGGTCTGTCTCCTTCTCTAGCTTGGATGTACCTCCTCAAGAGAAGACTGTGTCTTAGATAAATGGTACCTGCACCCCTCTACCCTGGATGGTGAGATCAATTTTGGATGTAAAAAGTCTCAGTATATTCCCTCTGGAAGGGATGGGGGAAGGTATAGGTGAGAGGGAGGGAGGAGCAGAAGAGCAGAGCGCGTTGAGCAAGCTGCTCACACTGACCGTCCCATGCAGGTGAAAGTTCCCAGATCGGAAACTTACTTCCAGCCCTCAATGGATGTAGTCCCCATTCGCGGGCTCTAATAGGTTAGCAAGGATCCCTTGCATTTCAGAGGCTCACCTAAATGATTATCTAAAAGCTTCCCCATAGAAGGTACACAATAAGGCATTTGGGGAAATCAGTGTAAAGATAGGGCAAGAATCTAGATTCTCACTCAGAGTGTTCAAATCCTGTGTTTCCCACTTGGAAGTGATGTGGTTTCAGAAAATCCTAGTCATCAACAAAATGACAAAATGGAACCTCTCGTGGTGGTTATAAGGCTGACAAATGAGGAGTGTACAGAGGAAGGACTGAGCAGACTTTTGACAGATGACACTGTTTAGATCAAAGTTATAATTTCTAGCTAAGGAATCTGAGATTCAGGAAGATGAACAAACCTGTCTCAGGTGCACCTTATGGCAGTGGTGGAAATGAGACAATGACTCATCATCAGTTAGTTCTCACTGAACATTGACTCAGAGCCAGATGCTAACCAGCCTGACCAGATCACCTCACAACACTGCAGAGGTGGAGGCTTGGTTTCTGGGGACTGACATTTGTAGAAATCAAATAATTCACCCTAGAGGCTCACCAAGTGGTCAAGTTAAGACTGACATTGAATCTCTAACACTCAACTTCCAGTTCCCAGACTATAGTTCTTCCTATTTTTTTTTTAAATTAAATTAGGTGCCTCATTATTTCTGTGGCCCCAACTGAAAAAAATGCAGAATGTCACAAGCCTATCTGATCCCATTTGTTGGTCCACCCCTGAGGGATGACTCTCACATGGTCCCTCTGCATTCATTTTTCCTCCTTTTAACATGTCAACAGACAGGAAAAATTCCACTCACAGGGTGGAAGAATTACCTACGTTTTCCCCTTGTAATAAATGAGATAACAAGGTAGATTTGCTTCTATACCACAGAATGCTATGTTTTTTTTCCCTCCCTTTCCTCCCTTCCTTCCTCCCTCCCTTCCTGCCTTCCTTCCTTCTTTTCTGTTTTGTTTTGTTTTCTGAGGTAGGGTCTCACTCTGGCTCAGGCTGGCCTGGAATTCACTCTGTAGTTTCAGGCTGGCCTTGAACTCACGGTGATCCTCCTACCTCTGCCTCCTGAGTGCTGGAATTAAAGGCGTGTGCCATGCCCGGCTTCTTTCTCTTCCTTCCTTCCTTCCTTCCTTCCTTCCTTCCTTCCTTCCTTCCTTCCTTCCTTCCTTCCTTCCTCCTTCTTTCCTTCCTTCCCTTCCTTTCCTTCTCCTCCTCCTCCTTTTTCTTCTCTCTCTATCTCTCTCTCTTTGGAGTTCCAGAACTATTCTTTGAGAGATGCAGGATATTTTCTTTACAGTGCTTGTAATCTTTAAACCACTGGCTGAGTTTCTGAGTCCCGCTGCAAGAGGGCAGCTGCCCTGTGTGTGCTGTCTGTCACCTCCTGCCGCACTCCCTGTCTTTAGGGAGCCACATCCATGAGCTGCCTCAGTCAATGGTGAGGCCAATGTTAATGGGTCTCAGTTATAAACATGAAGACCATTCTGCAAGACTCTTTCAGTGAAAGGCATTTTATCTTAAACAATCGTGAGTACTGACAGGTGGAGTGAATGGCAGCTATTCATCAGGAAGTAAGTCAGTGGGAATCCTCACATGCTTAATTGCCAAAGTCTTTCTTATTTGAGCAAACTAGGAGCAATTGAAAGGGGCACCTTGTGTAAACACCAAACAGGGATTCAGAAAATGCAGACTCCCCTGGACCTTGTTTACCTTGTAGAAGGTGATAGAAAGGGTGTTTAAATAATAGATTGGTGACTTTATTTTTAAACTATGAATATAGTTACACATTCTCAATTTGACTGAAATATTTATATGCAGTGAAACATAAAACTAGATTATTGGCTGGGCTGCTACATTTAAGTTGCTTAAATAACTGAAATGTAATTAAGAAACACAAAATTACTTTGGAAAACTATTTTAGAACAGCAAAAAAGCACACAAGATAAGAAAACACAACTATGACAAACTTAATATTTATTTTTATATTCTGTATACTCATAATGAGTGAAATTTTATTTTGCTTATAAGAATAACTTAGCAAAGATGATGTATGTATTTTAATAACTATGACTTTCTCATTACCCCATTATTATTCTGAATATGTCTTGACACTGTTTTCAAGGTAAAAAGCAAAGCTGAACTAGTGAAATATACTTCATAAATAGGAATAAGGATCTGCTCAGTGGGAGAGAACTCAAACCTGGTACTGAGAACCAGGTCAGAATCCCATGGACATGATGGCCATAAACTCCAGACAGAAGCTCCCATTAGACTTTGGCCAAAAAAGAATGGCTATTCCTATCAAAAATCAGCTATGTTAATCCCCTTAATCCAAGCTGCTTTCACTCTTGGTTGGAGAATCGGTTTTGTTTTGTTGTTCTAAATTTTTATTTATTTGCAAGCAGAGAGAGAGAAAGAGAGGGAGATAAGAGAGGCGGACAGAGAGAGAATGGGCACACCAGGGTCTCTAGCCACTGCAAACGAACTCCAGATGCATGTGCCCCTTGTGCATCTGGTTCACGTCCTGCAGAATCAAACTGGGATCCTTTGGCTTCACAGGCAAACACCTTAACTGCTAAGCCATTTCTCCAGCCCCTGTTTGTTTTTTTAACAGATGGCAGAGAAAGCCTGGGAGAACCAAGATCCATCAATATGTCAAGAAAAGATAGTCACTGCCTAATATGATAAAAGCTTAAAGAGGACACCACAGAAGATGTGTCCATTTAAACATGAGTGCTGCTCTCACTGTTTGGCCTGACAACCAGCTCCAGAGAGATGGCAATAGACACCGAGGACAAAACTCAAGATTGATAAACCACTGGCCAATTTGATCAAAAGTAAAAAACAGAAGACTCAAATCAGCAAGATTAGAAATGAAAATGGATACATCACAACTGACACAAATGAAATTGGAAGAATCATTAGGACATATTTTAAAACCTATATTCTACAAAATCGGAAAACCTGGTAGAAATGGATTGGTGGCTTTTAAACATTCACTACTCTATAGAACAACAGAAGATTCATGATACAGGGCTTACCTTCTATTAACCCCGGAGCCCTCACTTTTTCTGGGAGTGAATTATAATTTAATGAATTATAATATAAATGAATTATAATATAATATATAATATAATATAATATAAATTATAATGAATTATAATATAAAGTTTGTAATGAGAGAGGACAGAGTGAGAGAGAGAGAGAAGAAGGAGGAGAGATTGCTAAAATCATTTAGAATATTACACTCCCAATACACTCAGATTCAGTTTCCTCTTTCTTTTTATCCTGAGAAGTGGTCCAGGCATGGACCCCAAAGAGACATAGAGCTATAGCTGTATTGAGTACCTGGGGCCTGGGGACAGATCCCCCATGAGGTGCTGTGGTGTTTCCCCATCCCACTCTCAAGTATCCACCTCAAAACCGACTCAAGAGAAACATGGCAAAGCTGATGGCCAGAGAAGCATAAAGTTCTGTTGAACCCACAAGACACAGAGAATCTATCCACCTACCTTTCACAGTTAGGTCCAGCATAGTTTTCTTTACAAATGCATCGGACAGCTCCATTTTTCCTGTAGCAGGATTCTGCAAAACTAGAATTGGAAGCAAGTGATAGAAGTTATTACTGAAAAGGCCTATGATGAGATCATTTCAACTTGACTCCTCTTCAGTGAATAGGGTGTGATTATTTGACTTGTTTAATTAAATTAAATCCTTACCTCTCAGCAAAGTTTGGATCATCAAGTCCCGACAGGAAATGCCACTCCCTAGTGGGTTATTTCTCATGTTCACTTTATTTCTCCATAGAAGAATTACTACCATACTAGATTATTTGTGTACGTGTGTGTATGTATATGCACTTATGCCTATATGTAATATTTTCATATAAAAAACAAGTTCAAAATGTATACCCCCAAAGCCAGAGATATTTCAAAATTCAGATGTACCTTTAGATTTATTTACAAACTTCCTAATATCGTCACTATTTTCTGTGTATACATTTTAAAGTTTCTTCATATTTTTCTGTACTAGTCCTCTTTTTTTTTTAAATTTAACTTAATTTTGATTTTCTTTTTGACAATTTCGTACATGTATGTAATGCATTGTGATCATATTCACACTCCATTACCTTTTCTTATCCCCTCCCAACCTTGAAAAACCCTTTTTTCTTCCCGACTCATCCCCTTCCTACTTTCAAGTCTCTATTTCTCTCTCGTTTTGACCAGTCCTAAGCTATGTAATCTCCACAGGGCATCACCATCTCTCACTGTGTACCTAAACTATTGGGGCACAGGGTGAAGGAACTAACCGAAGCAGATCAGAGCAACAAAAACAAGACTCAAGCAAGAAACAGGAACCATAATAAAATGAGAGTGTTCCCTGGGGTCCTCCTTTCTCCTCTTCCCCTCCTTTTTGTTTTTCCCCTTAAACCAGTAAAAATCTACATATAAGACAGGAAGGTAATAAAAATACTGGCCCAGAAGAATAAATAGGTATCTTAATTATTAAGGCAGGAGAGATAGAATATTGCTCATCACATGTATGAGAAATTCTACACTGACACACAATTGTGTAGAGTGAGGGGTGTGTGTGCACGCACGCGAGAGAGTGTATAAATATTTAAAGACTTTTAAATTAGTTTGGACATATGTACTGTGCAGCCAATGCAGTGTAACCTCCTGCTCTCATATTCTTGTTTGTATCAGCAATTTTGCCCCAAAATGATCATTGAAGGAAAGCAGATGGTTTGTTTGCATTGAAGGCATTTTTTACAATGCATCAGAAAACAGGGTGTTTCTTACTAAAAGTCAGTACCTACCATTTATTTTCTGTAACAGTTTGGTGAAAACCTTCCAATGAAGTTATATTTCCTTGACCCTTTAGGCCCTAGCTGCCCTGGAGGGACATTGCCAGCTGCATCCCAAACATGAACAAACACTCATGCATCTTTCTTTGAAGGTATTCCATGCAACCAGCCAGCCCCCAGCTTAACAATGAAGCATCCGCCCCCGGGTGTCTGGAGTAGTGTATCCTCTAGCGGATTTCCCACTGTTTCAAATGGATGACATTTGCCTTAATTGGAGTGATTTCTGTAACGATGAGTCAACATGGAGGCTGTCTGACCAACCTCAGAATAAATGAGAGGACTCTGGGAATGGGCTCCAGGAGCAACTGTGTGACCGTTGGTCTCTGTGCAGCAGGTTCTGCAGCAGTGCAGTATCAACCATGGAGGGTCCTTTTTGTTTTTCTTCCATCAGAATTAATTGTGCTTTATAAAGGGAAGTATCTATTATAGGATAGCAAAGTGAAAAACCGTATGCCTTTCGTAGCCCACTTTAACCTTGGTGGTCCTCTCTGCAAATGCTTTTTGCCCTTGGAAATCCCTAGAGAATTGAAAGGGAAACAGACTCAGTCCTTGGCTGGCTTGCTTAGTTCCATCCCTCCAGCATGACTTCCTTGCTTTTCGCATTGGTAGCTGGAAAAGCCAAGTCCTGAGCATTTCCACTGAACCTACTGAGTGTAATTAAGATTCCATATCGGGCGACTGTGTGACTCATTCCAGACATTTATCTTTATGGAAAGTAGCAAAATGAGTATTTTTAATATTTATTTATTTGGAAAGAGAGGAGAGAAAGAGAGAGAGAGAATATAAGTGTTCCAGGGCTTCTTGCTGCTTACAAATGAATTTCAGATGCATGTGCCACTTTGTGCATTTGGCTTTAGGTGGGTACCAGGGAACTGAACCCTAGCCATCAGGTTTTGCAACCAAGTGCCTTTAACTGCTTAGTCATCTCTCCATACATGAATTTTTTTTTAAAAACTAAAAGAGGTAATGGAGCATGTGACTTTTGGAAAGTTGTCTGATTAATATTCTGAGATTAGTTAATTAAGTGAATAATAAGAGTAGATCAAAGATTCGACCTTTATAGGGTCCAGCCATTTCTATGACCACAGACTCCCCTTTTCCTGACCCTTTGAAGCCAGTTTTTCTCTAACAGAAGAGCAATCACCATTACAGAGAAAAATGTGTAACGTTTCAGAGAAGGTCTCATACTCTTGCCAAGTCTTTCCACTCCTACAAAATATTTTCTTGCAGGTAACATATTTTGTTTTTGTTTTAGTTTGCAGCAGTTTTTATAAATCAGGTCTGTACCACAGGGCACCATCAGTCTTCATCTGTGTATATACCCTCAACTTGGGAACACATTCCTGATGTCCCTCAGCGGCTGAGTTGGACCCCGGAAGTACTCTCATGCACACAGCATGAGTGGACATGGCGGTGGAGCTTGATGCGTTTGGAAGCTGCTTTTTAGCCAAGGGCAGGAGACTCATTACCCAGTTGGCCAGTTTCTGCTTCTTGTTTCAGGACAAGCTAACAGTGGTTCTTGCTCAACTAAAATTCCAGATCAACTGACTCAGAAGAGGTTAAGAGTCATTTGCTGTAAGAGCAAAAACAAAAATTGCTATATTTTGAGCTAACTGAAGATAAGACTTTTTGGCTGCTTTATATACTGTTGTAAAGTGCTCAAGAAATACTAGTTTTATATTTTCATGTAAGAAGTGCCCAAGAAGGTTTGTGCCTGATTTCATGTATACAACGTTCTGCAGTCTCTAAGGAATGACGCCCTGAAGATCTGACTCCTTATGCCACTGATGCTAGATAAAAGCTGAGGAAATCTTGTCATGTGATAGGGCAGAAGTACAAAAGCAAGTTAATGCAGTTAGAAGGAACCATCTAATATAGTTCCCTAACTCATGTTATTGTCTTAAGAAACTGAAGCTCAAAGCTTATAAGATCTTTTCTGAGTAAATCATGGTGTACAGTGTCTTTATGCGGCTGAATGAGTGAAACTGGCTCTTAGGAAGTTAGAATTAAATATCTTTAACAACATACACCATGGCAAGAAGTATGGCAAATGTCTCATCAGATGTGGTTAGGATTAATGTTGAGAGGAGGATTTTAATGAGCAATTAAAGATTCTACCCAGCAGGGGCACAGGGAGCTCATGAATCAGTACATTCCTGGGTGAAAAATCACAGTGTTTAATGTTTATGCTTTCCACTCTCCCTCTCAGGACCATCCATCTTGCACACATTGCTAATACTACTGGACATGAAAAATCACAGAGAAAGGTCTGAAGCAGTTTGGCAGTTTCTAAGCTTCTGCCCTTGCTGACTGTCAGGCATGGCACAGGATTTGAAGACAGATATTGTCTGAAATGTTAGTCAATACTAGTGTTCAATTAAGGAAAACAATTAAGGGGAATTCTTGTTGCCATTTTCTTCTCTCTCTCTCCCTCTCTCTCTCTTTCTCTCTCTCTCTCTCTGTAGAGACAGTTTCTTGGATTCTTTTACACCACATTATGTTTGCTATTTAATTTAATCTTTGCAATTTCTATCAGTTATATAAACATTGCATATAAGCACTTGGAACAGTGCCTGGCACAGAGTAAATAACGCACAAATGTTTTTAAAAATATTATGTTCTATGTTCAGTGAAGCCAATGCCTGATTCATAATAAATGGATAAGCCACCCAGATGTTCTAAGATCTTATTCTAGCCCCGTCACAACTCTGCGACACACATCTTCATACCTTAGTTTGATTTGGTTTACTAATTAAGGACAAAGCTAAGATCTAGAGCAGGTTAAAAAAAAAACGAGAGAGAGAGAGAGAGAAAGAGAGAGAGAGAAAGAAATGGAGCCAAAATTTGAATCAAGTCTCACAGATACCCTAAATTTCACAAGGTAATCTGCCTAAGATTACACAGATATTGTGTGTCAAAACAGAACTATAAAGCTGGTTGGCTACTCTTTCTCCTTGTTGATATAAATAATACATTTTATTCTTTCTGTGATTTCTAGCATAGACCTTCTTTCTATAGCCTTTGAGTTTCCTGAGTGAAAAACCCACCTTTCCTTGGCGCTTAACAAGCCTCTTTCAACAATACCTGAATATATACTAATGAGGAGTTTCACTGGCCCTAGATGGCTTTGGTATGAGAGCTAGTCACCAGAGGAAACATTTTGTGACTAAAGGGTTGAAACTTTCAACCCTCCTTACTCAACCTCCAGGGAGGGAGAGGCTGGACTGAGTTCAATAACCAGTTGCCAAAGATTTGATCAATCAGGCCTTGGAAAGGAAACCTGAATAGGAACTTGGGTTTTTGTTTGCATTTTTAAAAAAAAAAATGGCATAAAGATTGTTTAAAAAATTTATTTATGGGCTAGAGAGATGGTTTAGTGGTTAAGATGCTTGCCTACAAAGCCAAAGGACCCAGGTTCGATCCCCCAGGACCCACGTAGGCCAGATGCACAATGTGACTCATGTGTCTGGAGTTTGTTTGCAGCTGCTGAAGGCCCTGGTGTGCCCATTCTTTCTATATATATCTGCTTCTATTTCTCTTCAACAAATAAAGTAAGTAAATTAAAAAAATATTTAATTATATATTTGAGAGAAAGAGAGAGAGAGAAAGAGAGAGAGAGAGAACGGGTATACCAGGACCTCTTGTTACTGCAAACAAGCTCCAGGTGCATGTGGTACATGTGCCATTTTATGATCTGGCTTTATGTCAGTACTGGGAATCAAACCCCGACCCAAGCAAGTACCTTTAACCACTGAGCCATCTCCTAGCCCTGGGATATAAACTCTTGAACAAGGAAACTGGAGGAGTTTCCTGGTTCTGCACATGTGAACACTGAGAAGCGGGTGCTTCTGCTCCAGAAGAGAGTGTGGGATTATGATCTCACTCCTTTCCTCACCCCCATGTCTCTTACTTACTGATTTACATGCATTTTGTCCATCACTGCTTTAGTTGCCCCTGTGCTGTTTTATAACAGCTTGATGACCATAAGTACAGTACTGTTCTTAGTTGCGTGAATCATTCTAGTGAATAATTAAACACAAATCGAAGCCTGGAAGGAAGCCCTTATGCTTGTAGTCTGCTGGGCAAAAGTGTGGGTAGCTGGGGATTCCACTTTTGACTGGTATCTGAAATGAAGAACTGAAAACCCTTAACCTGACTTTGTGTTAATTCAGGACTTTACAGTGATATCTTAATTGATTGAAGGACACATAGTTGGTGTCACAAGATGAGAGAATTGGTTGCTATTTGGAAAACCAACCAGTGCATTATTTTAGATCTCTATACTTTTTTTTTTTTCAGTACCTGGGATGGAATCCAGAGCCTTGTACATGTTAGGCAAGTGCTCTGCCACTAAGCTACATTCAAGGCCCTTACATGCTGTCATTTTTTAAGCCAGTAAAATGGCCGGCCATGACTATATCTCTGAATTTATCCATGTTATGTGCTTAAAAGAGAATTCTAGTATTTTCACCCATATCTAATATGTATCTAAGGACCCATGTTTGACTCCCCAGAACCCACATAAGCCAGAAGCACAAGGTGATGCGTACATACAAAGTCATGCATGTGCACAAGGTAGCACATACGTCTGGTCATACAAGTGTACAAGGTGGCACATGGGTCTGGAGTTTGATTGTAGTGGCTAGAGGCCCTGGCATGCCAATTCTCTCTCTCTCATAAAAAATATAAAAGAGAGTAAAACCTGTTATTATATACACAAATATATAATTTTTAAAAAATTGAAAAAGAAGGGGTTCAGTGGAGGGGTTTATGGCCAGGGGAGAAAAGAGTGGCAGTAAAGGATTGTGATCAAGGTACTACATTGTAAACATATATGGAGGTTGTCAATAAAAATTTTTTTAAAAAAGAAAAGAACAAAGGCTGGAGAGGTGGCTTAGTTGTTAAGACGCTTGCTTGCAAAGCCTAATGACCAGGGTTTCATTCCTCAGTAACCATGTAAAGCCAGATGCAGTGGCGCATGCATCTGGAATTCATGTGCAGTAGCTGGAGGTCCTGGCGTGCCCACTCTCTCCCTCCCTTCCTCCTTCCCCCTCTCTCTTTCTGTGTGTGTGTGCATGTGTCCGTCTTGTCTCTATCTCTCTCTGCTTACAAATAAATAAATAAAAAGAAAAGAAAACAATATGTATTATTCATGTCTGTTTTAATTCTGATGGAAAAGCATATTTTGCTGTTCCATGTCTAGTCTACGAGCATCTTAAGAGGCAGTGATTCTGAAGACACTATATTATGTATAACGAATCTGCTGGTATTGCTGGTTGTGACCTCTCTATGTTGAGGGTCAGCTAAGAAAAGATGAGACTTGCCTTGCTTACAAAAATTGGAAGAATTTCATTGACTTTCTGATCTACTCCAATACTCTGGGAACACTCATCACCTGTAATTACTTAAGTTTCTGCTGAAGTATATGTAGACTAGAAAGCTTTGTTATACCTTTTTTTAATCTCAACCTGAGGCATTTAGTTTTGGCTGTAAAAAACTGGTGCAACTCTGACTGCAGTAAAAAATAATTGGGGGGGGGTGCCTGGAGAGATGGCTTAGCAGTTAAGGTGCCTGTCCGCCAAGCCTAAGAATGTCAGTTCTAATCTCCAGGTCCCACATTTAGCCAGATGCGAAGTGACACAAGGTCGCAATGCCGCACTTGCCCACAAGGGGGCGCACACATCTGGGTTTCATTCACAGCAGCTGAGATGCTGCTGGCACGCCCATTCTCTGTCTTCCTCTCCCTCTCTCTCTGTCTCTCTCTGTGATTCTCTCCAAATATATATATGGGGATAAGCATTGGAAGTGACCATCTTCTTTTAAGACTTACTTGGCCAAGTGGGGCAAAGGACAGGGGCACGGCTGGCAGAACCGGGGTGCTCCTCTGATGGAATCTCCAATGTAGCCATCCAGGCATTTTTCACAGTGCTCTCCTGTTGTGTTCCGTTGGCAGTTCTGTGAGATAAAAGGTAGAAAAATTGAGAAGAATGTAGCAGAAATTTTATCGATGGTAAATGTAACATCCAAGCAATACTTCAAACAGACATCAGGCCTGCCGGAAGAGACGGCGAGGAGCGGCACAAAGGAGCCATGTCAGCCTCAGTCAGTGCTAGAGAGCGTAGACAAGCAGTGGGTGAATGCACCCTGGATGCCTGTGTGTGCACAAGGAGGCTGGGGACTCTCTGTGGAATTTGTGTGCAGAGGGGACTACGCATCAGTTACCCATCCCAACTCTGAAAGATAGTTAGCTAGGAAGACCACATTCAGGATGGTCGGAAGCTTTAGCTTACTGACTTGGAATGGACATGAAATGAACACACGAACAATATCCCATTGTGCTTACTGATGACAATGGAAACAATAAGGATTTAGGGCAGGAAAGAGCAAAATACATGAGGCTGTGGTACAAATGGAGTAGCCAGTAGATAAAGTTCATTCTAACAGCTTGCCAGCCTGGCGAATGACACTGACAAATGACTTCCATTTGTGGTTAAGAATAACAATTCAAGAAAAGCACAGAATGAGCTGATCCTTCTTTCTGGAATGTCTATGCCTCATTCAAGATCTGTAGAAGGTTTCAAAATCTCCAGAAAGTCTTTCCTGATTCTTTCCTCCAAAGTTCCACCTGAGTCCCTCTACCCACACTGCATTATCTGTTCGTGGCTTTGGCAGCCTCATCCCAACACATGGCATCTTTCAGTTCTGCAATGCTATCAGTGTGTTGCGGTATGTCCACAGTAGCCACCAAGATGGTGGGTTAACTTCCATAGGAGACAGTGTGGGGTTGGACAGGATGGAACAGGCAATGCCATGGACACGTTGCTTTCATATTTATGTCCAAAGTGTAGAAACGTTGAATTGGGTTTTCAGTGAAAATCACGAGATCAGAATTAAAATGCCATTGGAAAAGCACCCTCCTACTTGAGCAGTTTCTTGTAAAAATATTTCATTTATTTATTTAATTATTTTGAATAAGAGAGAGAGAGAAAGTGAGAGAGAATGGGTGCACCAGAGCCTTTAGCTGCTGCAAATGAACTCTAGACACATGCACCACCTTGTGCATCTGGCTTTACATGGGTACTGGGGAATCAAACCTGGGTCATTAACCATTGAGCCATCTCTCCAACCCCCTTGAGCAGTTTCTTTAGAATGGTTGGGTGTGCATCACAGGTGAGATGACAGAGCAGTTTTCTCGCAGGCAGCATGGAGCAGCGGTAGCCTGAACTTTATTTTATTCCTATTTGAATAAAATAATAGTGATGGCCTGCTCTGAACATTTTACACGGATTGACTAATTTGAAGTCTCATTACAGTGCTGAGATGGGTTCCTATTTTCCTTTTATTTTACATTGGAAGAGGAGGAAGCACACACAATTTGTTTTTTCAGTTCCAGCAATCTAACCCAGGATCCAAGGAATGCTAGACAAAACTCTACTACTGAGCTATACCTACACACCCGGAAGGTTAAGTAAACCACCCAGTCCCATTCAGAGAGTTGGCATCCAAGGTTCAGGCACTCTGCTCAGAAGGCAGACAGTAGGATGCTCTTCAACATTGTGAGAGAAAAGCTCTTTTTCAAACCAGTTATGCAATGACTGGGTTACAAGATATCCGACTATGTTACCAACACCTTGAGTTTCAAAGGAAATCAGAAGGGAGGAAATTCCATGTGGGCAACAAACTAACCTGACTGGATGCCACTCGAACATTGGGTCTACTGTTAGGTATGACTATGCAATAGAATGAAGATCGGACTCTAGCTCAGACTGTGTGATCAATGAGAATTCTGAAAAATAAAGTGCGATCTGCAGACAAGAGGGTGTTAACATATTTCCTCTGCAGTTCTTGAAACTGTCACGTCAACCCTTGGGAAATATTTGGGAAAACAAATGAAGGAGAAGGGGAAAGGATGAAATAATGAACTAGTGTCTGGAGCAAATAAATGAAATGGACATGTAAAGGATGTTCAAAATTGGTGGCAATTGGAGCCTTCTCCAATTTCCGTAGACCCATGCCATAAGCAATATGGCAGCACTACTTGTAAACTAGGGACAAATTTGTTGGGGTCTGTTTTGCACAGATGAAGCCCCTATGTGTAGAAGAAAACAGGCCCATTCTAAGAACCTAGGCCATTCCTTATGCCTGAGGTGACTATTAAGGAGCAAACATGAGCTAATTCCCAGTTCTGTCCCTTTAAGACTGACGGAGGCTTTGGGTTTCTTGTCAGGGCCTTATTTCTCCCATGGTAACTGTGGGTAGCAATTACCCAAGGCTACACCATGAAGTCCTCAAGCTCTGGAGACATCAGAGTACCAATACTTGTTCTCTTCATCTGCCTTCTTTCAAACAATTTGTTCTGGCGAAATTCCCAAGAAAGCAATGATAGGAATTTGGGGAGGCTGGCAGAGAGAGTGCTGGAGACAGGGATAAAAGTCCTTAAACTAGCCAGGCGTGGTGACGCACGCCTTTAATCCCAGCACTCGGGAGGCAGAGGTAGGAGGATCCCCGTGAGTTCAAGGCCATCCTGAGAGTACATAGTGAATTCCAGGTCAGCCTGGACTAGAGTGAAACTCTACCAAAGTCCTTGATTTTTCACTTCCTAGCTGGTCCACTTAGAACAGACTTGGGTCTTCCTAGGCCTTTATTCCCTTATCTATGGAATGAAGCTTTAGGCTAGATGGCCTGTCTTGCTCTGAAACTCTTTAATCTTGAAATTGTAAACTGCCCCTTTAACTCCAATACTTTATCCTTCCCCAAACAAAACAAAACTGACAACAATGACTATGTTGTAGAGGCCAGGAAGTAAGTTCAGGCACAGAGTGAAAATACAGAAATGGTTTAAACCACAGTGGGCTCAGTGTGTGGTCAGGTATGGAAACCCTTGGAGGACCTTAAACAGAGGCAGTCCTTGGTTTGGTTAGAGTTTTGTTTTTTTAATATTTTAGTTATTTATGAGAGAGAGAGAAAGGGAATGGATACACCAGGGCTTCTAGCCGCTGCAAATGAAGTCCAGATGCATGTACCACCATGTGCTTCTGGCTTACCTGGGTTCTGGGGGATAGAACCTGGGTCCTTAGGCTTTGCAAGCAAATTCCTTAACCACTAAGCCATCTCTCCAGCCCTGGTTAGGGCTTTGAAAGACATCTCTATTGCTGCCAGGAGACGGGTTAGAGGAAGGACAGCATGTGGTTGGGAAGCTAAAGCAATGATCAGGAAGGGGTACTGTGGTCCAAAATTGAGGCCGTAGCTTAGTAGGGCATAGACAAGATGTGCTGTCTCCTAGTTTTAACTGGTGGGGTTGGAGGCCAAATTCAATGTTGGGTAAGAAGAAATGGAAGTCGATGGATCATCCAGGGCCTCTGATGTCAGCAACCTACAGAGTGATGCTGTCATTAACTGTGGTGGGGTGCATGAGAGGAGGAGCAAGTTCAGGTTGTAAGGGGAAGGATGACATTGTAGAGAGAATCTACTGTCTGTGTCCAGTTCCTGTATCACTCTATGTTGATGGATACAAAGCAGCAGGGGAGTCCATCAAGCTACCCATCCTTAGCGTTCTTTAGAATTGAGACTTGTTTTAGAACTCTGGCTTTCATGGAACTAAACATCACCATGTTCAAAATTGCCGATTTTTTTCATTTGCAATAGACTAAAAAATTGCCAGTACTTTAAAGGAAGTATCATTACTTGATCTGGACATCAATTTTACAATTAAGAGTAAAATGGGAAGTATCTATGGTCTTTATTCTCTTGGCCTGGGTCACCAAATGAGTGTGCTCATTTACAGATGACACACAGTCTTATAGGGACTTAGTCAATTTCTGACCTTCGTGTGTAAGAGAGGAGAGTAAAAAATCATGAAAAAAAAATCCCAGTATCTTCAGAAATTAGAAATAGAACAGCCTTACTTTTCTTTTCTTTGAAATTTATTTTATTTTATTTATTTGAGGGAGAGAGAGAAAGAAATAGGCAGACAAAGACAGAGAATGGGCACGTCAGAGCCTTCGGCTGCTGCAAACCAACTCCAGGAGCATGCGCTACCATGTGCATCTGGCTTATGTGGGTTCCTGGAGAATCAAACCTGGGTCCTTTGGCTTTTCAGGCTAGTGCCTTAACCTCTAAGCCATACCTTCAGCCCTTAAAGTTATTGCTTTCTTCTTCTTTTTTTAAAATTTATTTTATTACTTTTCCTAATAAGGCTTTAATTAGGCTTGGAAACTAATAATAAAATCCATTAGCCTTCAATACATTCGATTACTTCCCTTCTCTATTATGTTTAAAGTGACTTAAAACTCAATTTGGAAATTAATATGATTTTAATTATAAAATTACTACAGTCAGCTGTAGAAAAATGAAATAGGTATGCAGAGCTCGGAAGTGAAAAGAAGACAGTAAAATCACCAGACAGATGTAAATACATAACTGTTTGAAAGACTCCTGCTAGAGTCCAATTATGTTTTATACTTTTTTTTGATGGTTTCAGATATGAATACTAGATTCATATTTTCTACTTTTTTTCTAGAGTACGGACATTAAAGAAAACAGAAAAAAAGTGAGTTGGATTTCATTGTGGCTCCACAGCCTTAATATATTTGCCAACGAAGTGGTAAGGTATTATTTCTGTATTTGGAAGCTTTTCCGGCTACTTTACTTACATTTAATTAAATACAAATTATAGCTGTTTTTAAAATCAAATTTACAAGACTAAGGATATCTGTACCTCAGGGAAATGGAAAATGCATTAGATACTTATTGCTTTTTTTTCTTCCACAAAGCATAATTTACTTTAGTAAGAGCAAGGGGCATATATCTCTGTGGATAGGGTGTGATGGGGGCACTGCCATTAAAATGAATGGAATGGATATTTCTTTTTGTATAAAAGTTTTCTATCTTGGAACAAAGTGAATGTGGGGAAATTGGCAATTTGCATATGCTCTGGGTACACGTGTAACTGTTTAACAGTCTTGCCCACACTGAAACATTTATTAGAACTCTGGACATCCAGAAATGGCGAGGGACTCCTATGCTGATGTTCCTTCTCAGGGGCTCATGTCTCGGTCAAAGATAAAACCATGACTGTTGTTTTCCTGACAACGCTGTTGCAAGGAGGGGCTTATACACTGCTCTTGATAGACAATAGCAGAAGGGACTTTCCCTCTTTCACTTATTTAATTTAATTTATTCCAGTCTTTCATCTTGCCAGTTGCCTAAGGGCAGCTGATGGGCTTGGTGGTCCGTACGTCTTGTAGTTTAATAAACCAGACAACAAAAAGCCTCTCGTTGGTCAAATGATCAGTTATGTACATTATTAGTTCAAGTGTATGCAAGGGATTTTCCCCCAAATGTCACTGGGATTAAAATAACAGGAAACCGGAGATGGAAGCATTATAAAGGGGTAGACTTGGCAGCTGCATGTCCTACAGGGCTGTGGAGGACATCCTGGATGTGAGGGTTATTTAAGACCATGGGGGGAGGGGAAACAAATATTTGGGTTAATTTAAACTACAAGGAGATTTGCAACAGTCACTGTTTTACCACTTCATTCTCCAGAAAAGTGACAACGTCTAGGTTTCTAATAAGTGAAAGTGTCCTAATTTGCATCTTAATGTATAAAGTATGAGTCAAAGAGCACCTTCGGGGATGGACATGAGAGGCCACTTATAATCCAAATTATCTGTTTAATAGGGACAATTATGCTAACTGTGAGCAAGTTTAAATAAGCGTTCTTGTAGCTTAAGCAAGGCTACCCTTGCAGCTTGGGAAATGCTGTCTTGACAGGCAAGACCTTGAAGAACTGAATTTCTTTGCTATATCCTATAACTGATGAAGAGGAACATATATTAGGACCTACATACTTAACAATACCCCCATGGATTCTGCTGGAGCCAGTTGTCCCAAAGTCGTCAGTCACTGAAAATACAAAATATGTGGCAAGAACGTTTCTGCCAGCATCCCTCCCTATCTTCATCAGTACCGTGAATCACTGAAGAACAGTCTAGTAGAGGAAGTGATCTAGTTAAGGGGAAAAGTATCTTTGAACACAAATTACAAAGACCTAAAGGACAGAGGGTTCAACTTCATTGACTATCTGGTTGGAACAATTTTTTAAAACTAATTTTGGGCTGGGTGGTGGCTTAGTGGTTAGGGCGCTTGCCTGCAGAGCCTAAGGAGCCATGTGTGACTCTCCAGATGCCACATAAGCTGATGCACAAGGTGTCTGGAGTTTGATTGCAGTGGCTGGAGGCCCTCGTGCACCAATTCTCTCTCTTGTTCTCTCTCTCTCTCACTCACTCTCATTTAAAAAGAGGCCAGCTCTCTCTCACTCTCTCACATAAAAAAATGGCCAGTCTGTTGGGCTTGCCTCAAAAAAAAAAAAAAAAAAAAAAACCAGAAAAACTAATTTTGATCTATAGACCTGATAATGTTGATTACGTGACATTCTACAACAGGCTGCACAGCAACTGTCTTATTCTCCTGGTTATGTGGGACCAAGTCCCATATAGCAACTATACTATTACAGAGGACTGTAGGTGGCTGTTTTTCTCCTCTGCTCTATAGCAGGAAGCCAGCTGCCAGGGTAGGGGAGGTAGGACCCTCCTGGAGCACATGTGTACATTCATGTAAAGCCTGGTGGCCAGTTAAGCCCAGAGGACATTGACATGAGGTGTTATAACATTGAAGGGTAGTTTGCTCTTGCACGTCCCCAACTTACCAGACAGAAGCCAGAGCCATCCAAGCACTCGTTGGAATTGCCATTACAGTCGCAAGGCGAACATTCTCCTGACAGTGTGCGAAAGAATCCCGAGTCACATCTCTGTAACAGATGAATCCAAGGGCATTTTAGTTATTGCAAAGATCTACCCTGGCCAGCATTTACTGAGAGAGAAGCAGTAGGATATGATCACTGACTAAATGCCCTAATGTGAGCCACTTGTTTTTCTGTGCAGTGACCGGTGATGTCCGTACACTCTTCCTGTGGCACATTTTCTTTCCCTGGTCTCTCCCTATGGAGAAGAGGAGCACCTTTAACACTGCTTCATCACAGAAAGCAAGGACACAAAGACTGGAGATAATAGCAAGAAAGAGATCACTTTTATAAGATCTTTGTTCCAATCCAGAGCAAAAGAAAACCAAACCAAACCATCCCTGAGTATTACTTACATGTTATGCTCCCTATAAATAAAGACTCTTGCTTCAGAATTGACTGACTGGCTTAACACCTTAGTGCTATGTCCTTCACAAATGTGGGCTTCGAAGAAACCATGACTTCAGATTATCACAGGGTAAAGGAAGGTTAAGGGTGATAGTTAATCTTGACTGTCCACTTGATGGGCTTGAGCAACATCATGGAAACAAAACTCTGGCTATGTCTGTGAGAAAGTTTTCTGCTTTGGTTTAATTGAGATTGGACGACCACCCGAACTAGGGGTGGTACGATGCCATGTGCTGGAATCCCAGACTGAATAAAAACGAGGAAGCCAGCTGATCACTAGGTTTCAGCCGTCTCTGCTTCCTGACAGTGCACACGGTGTGACAGTCCACAGTGACTTTCCTGCCACAAGGGACTGTATCACCCCGAGTAGTAAGCTGAAATAAACCTTTCCTTCCCTGTGCTGCTTTGTCAGGTAGTTTATCCCAGCAATGAGAACAGTAACTAAGACAGTCAGGAAGTTAGTGAGTTCTTATCCTAAGCCAGGTCCTGTGTGGGTCCACACCATGTTGCTCACTGGTTTTCATCAATAGTACAACACATTTTAGTGACAAGCTTGGGGAAGCTCGGGGCTTTGGGGGTTGTCAACTGTCCCGCAATGTGCCAGCTCACCTGTGCACAATGCTGAACTGTTCTCCCCAGTGTTAACATAAACAGTGACTCTCCATTCGAGAAACTTCCTGAGATGGCTCCCTTGGTTAGGTGACTGGGCACATGGGCGTTCATTCCATGTTTTCTTGTTATTTTGGCATATCTTATAGTGATGCAAAGCAAAAAAAAAAAGGGGGGGGGAGGCATTGAGCCAGCGTGGTGGCACACACCTTTAATCCCAGAGGTAGAAGGATCACTGTGAGTTTGAGGGCAGCCTGAGACGACATAGTGAATTCCAGGTCAGCCTGAGCTAAAGCGAGACCCTACCTTGAAAAACCAAAGGCGGGGCGGAGGGGGGGGAGGTCATTGACAACGACCTGGAAGCAGACTGACATCTAACGAATTCCAGACTGATACGAATCTGGAATGTTCCACAGAGTTACAGAATTAGAGGACATTTCTCATCACACTCCAGCTCCCATTGAGCCATTGTAGTTTGTACAGTCCAAGCTAACAGGAAATTTTTCATTATATCTGGCTACAGTTCCTCTGACTGCTATGCAAGTCCATTTCCTCTTGCTTTTTGTTCTCTGTAAATAAAGGAGTAGAAACCATTCACAATATAAAAAATCATTAATATGGACCTTAAAACTAAAATTTACCATGTTCACGTGAAGGAAGTATAATAGAGAATAACAGTGCTTGCCCATGAAGAAAAGGCAAAGAAATTCCTCCAAAGTGAAAATCAGGCTGAGAGGGACCAATTAAGCATGGAGAATTTGTGACTGACAGTAAGCCTTTTTCTGTTCTCCAGACAGAGGGAATAAGAGAGAAGGAAGGATTTAACTTGGAGCACTGAAGTTCTCATAGATTTGGTTCTAAACTCAAGTTAGAACATACATGTTACATTTCATTGTGATGCAACACATAGATTAGTATATCTAATCCAAATGTTCAGATCTCTAGATTGTGGTGATATAGCTGTGGCTATGTATGTATGCATGTATGTATGTACATCTGTATACACACACACATGTATCTCAGGAAAGAGATTAATGAGAACTGGAGGGATAGCTCAGTGGTTAAAGGGACTTGCTTGCAAAGCCTGACAGCCTGGGTTCCATTCCCCAGTACCCTTCACAGGGTACTATGAAGCCTAAGGACTCATGTTCGACTTTCCAGATTCCACGTAAGCCAGATGCACAAGGTGACACAAGCATGCAAGGTTGCACATGCATACAAGATGGCACACGTGTCTGGAGTTCGATCGCAGTGGCTGGAGGCCCTGGCATGTCAATTATCTCTCTCTCTAACACACACACATTAAAAAAAAAGCCAGTCTGTTGGGCTTGCCTCAAAAAAATATTTTAAAGAGATTGATGAGGCAATAAGAAAACTCTCCATGCACTGTACATATTTTAAATTTTATTACTTTATTTAAAAATATATACTAACTGGGCATGGTGGTACACACCTTTAGTCCCAGCCCTAGCGAGACTGAGTTGGAGGGAATCTCTGTGAGTTTGGGGTCAGCCTGGGGCTATAAACTGAGTTCCAGGTCAGTGTGGGCTAGAGTGAGATCCTACCTGGAAAAAACACAAAAATATCTATTTGTTTATATTTAATCTATATGTATTTATAATCATGTTATATTTATATGATTTATGTTTATATTATTTATATTTACTTATATATACTGGTCATGACCTACAACAATTGATTTGATGTCACCTGAACATGTTGTTCTATGCAACTTACAGAGTCTTAATTATAAGAGGAGTGGACAGGAGTAAGCGAAAGTCTGAATCCAGCCTTGAAGCAGAGGTTTCTGGGCTCTTTAGTTGACCCTGTTATGGTCATCATGGAGACTCTGATTCTGCTTTTCTGATATCAAAACCAAGGGCTCTGTATTCTAATAAATAAAGTTTGCATTTTAAAATAACTAGATTTATAGAAAAATCATGGAGCTGGGTGTGATGGCACACACCTTTAATCCCAGCACTCAGGAGGCAGAGGTGGGAAGATCACTGTGAGTTCAAGGCCAGCCTGAGACTACATAGTGAATTCCAGGTCAGCCTGGACTTAAAAAAAAAAAAAAGGAAGAAAGAAAGAAAGAAAGAAAGAAAGAAAGAAAGAAAGAAAGAAAGAAAGGAGAAAAAAGAAATAAAAATCATGAAGGAGATGTATTTTAAAAAGCTCCTCCATGGCTAGAGAGATGGCTTAGCAGTTAAGGCGCTTGCTTGTGAAGCCTAAGAACCCATGTTTGAATCTTCAGGGCCCATGTAAGCCAGACAGTGACATAAGCGCTCAATGTCATACAGGTGCATAGGGGTACGTATGTGTCTGGTGTTTATTTGCAGTGGCTGAAGGCCCTGGTGCACCCATTCTCTTTCTCATAAAAATAAATAAATAAATAGAAATTAAAAGCTCCCCCAAAGATTTTGAAGTTGGACTAGGGTTGGAAAAGTCTATGCACTTCCTTATGTGTTACTTCCTTAGTTAACACATGTTGATTTGAATGGTTTAGAACTGAAGAAGCACATATGTGGTTTTGGAAACCCAATGGCATACACACACTGCTAATCTGTCCCTTAGTCTCTCCAAGGGCTAAATTGGTCTCTAGTCTTTCTCAGTGGTTCAGTAGCCACTGCCTAATTTGACTGTATCCAAGATAAAAATCTTTATGTTGTGCCAGGTCTAAGAGAAGATTTCAGTCGGAGTGTCTGTCATTATCCATTTATCTGTCTCCAGGCTGAGGCTGTAACCTTGGATGAAGGACGACTGGGTTCTAGGATTGCATTGTGAGAGATAGGAAGAAAAAGGGAGGTGAGGTTACGGCTGAATTGAACAATCAGTTGGCCTCCTGCCAAGAGGATGGGGACAGTCTGGCAAATTCCTTTCCTGTTGGTTTACGTCTACCTGAACGAATTATATATCCTAATTCTTCTTTTAGGCAGGGTGGTACCGTTTAAAAGATTAAAAAAAAAAAATCATAGGGCTGGGCAGATGGTTCAGTGGATAAAAGTGTCTGTCGCTCAAGCTGGAGTACCAGAGTTCTATCCCTAGACCCCACGTAAGGAGCAGAAAGCCATGTCAGGCTTCTTTTCACCAGCATGCTGACATGGTGAGATGGAGGGTGGAGACAGAAGAATCTTCCAGAAGTTCATGGTGAGCATAGCAAAGAGCAG
Organism: Orientallactaga sibirica; assembly: GCA_036365145.1. Lineage (NCBI taxonomy): Eukaryota > Metazoa > Chordata > Mammalia > Rodentia > Dipodidae > Orientallactaga > Orientallactaga sibirica. The sequence goes on from JAEOAD010000020.1 coordinate 29,079,309, forward strand.
CAAAGCCAGAATTCACAGCTACAAACCCTGCTTCAAATGCCAGGTGAGGGTGGACCTCTAAGCTGTCCTCTGACTTTCACACGTGAGCTGGGGCACAGGCACACACTTGCGCGTGCATGAGTGCGCGTACACACACACACACACACACACACACACACGCCCAATAATAATAATAAATAAACAAAAAGCTTAACAATTGCAACCATGAGAGAACTGGAAGCCAGGACATGCTGGTGCCACCATTTCTGTGCAGAGTACCCTGGACTTTGTTACACAGCCTCAGAAACTCCCTGGATGGAGCTGTGATGTGGTGTGAGAGAAGCTTACTGTGAAAGAGGTCACATTTAAGGTTTTGTCTTCATTAGCCATATCTTATCATGGTTTCCTAGAGACAAGCAGCCTTTTGCTGAATCTTGGGAATTCCACAGAAACTAGAAAAATTGACCTTTTTGTGATATTAAAGGGCAGGCATTTTCAAGAATGGAAGGAAGCAGGGCTGTATTTCTCAGTTTTGCCCCTGGTTAGTAATTATTATCTGTTATGCCATTTAGAAGCTTATGAAAAAGGAAATAACCTTTCCATAAATTAAATTAGTGGAGGCTACAGAGATGGCTCAGTAGATGCAAAACCTGCTGGCCTGGGTTCAACTCCCAACCCACCCACATAAGACAGTAGCAAAAAGTGGCACATTGGGCTGGAGGGCTGGCTTAGTAGTTAAGGCATTTCCCTGCAAAGCCAAAGGATCCAGGTTCGATTCCCCAGGACCCATGTTTGCCAGATGCACAAGGGGGTGCTTGCGTTTGGAGTTCATTTTGGAGTAGCTAGAGGTCCTGGCACTCCCATTCTCTCTCTCTCTCTGTCAAATAAAAAAATAAATAAAATATATATTTTAAAATGTGGCACAAATGGGCTGGAGAGATGACTTAGCAATTAAGGAACTTGTCTATGAAGTCTAAGGACCCATGTTCTACTCTCCAGATCCCATGTTAGCCAGATGCACAAAGGTGAGGCAAACACAAGATCACACATGCCCACTAGGTGGTGCAAGCGTCTGGAGTTTGATTGCAGTGGCTTAGGCCCTGGTGCGCCAGTTCTCTATCTCTCTTCTCTCTCTGTCTCGCACTCTCTCTAAAAAAAATAAAATAAGGGGCTGAAGAGATGGCTTAGCAGTTAAGGTGCTTGCCTGCAAAGCCAAAGGACCTTGGTTTGATTCTCCAGGACCCACATAAGCCTGATGCACAAGGTGGTGCATGCATCTGGGGTTTGTTTGCAGTGGCTGGAGGCCCTGGTGCACCTATTCTTTCTTTCTCTCTCTCTCTCAAATAAATAAAAATAAAATAATAAAATTAAAATAAAATAAAAATTTTTTAAAATGGCACAAACATCTGGCATTCTTTTGCAATGACAGAGACCCAGGCATGCATGTATGCTCACACACATACATGTGCAAATAAATAAATAAAAATGTTAAAAATAGACACATTTAAATGAGTGCCTGTCTGCTTTCTTTCTTTTTTTCTTTTTTCTTTTTGGTTTTTCGAGGTAGGGTCTCACTCTGGTACAGGCTGACCTGGAATTAACTATGTAGTCTCAGGGTGGCCTCGAACTCTCGGCGATCTTCCTACCTCTGCTTCCCGAGTGCTGGGATTAAAGGCGTGCGCCACCACGCCCGGCTTCTGTCTGCTTTCTTTTGGAAGATGGTGTGTGCATATATACTTAGATGCCATATTGAACTCTCTGTTCCACACAGAAGACTTTCCACCAGTGGACACTTGTGACAGTACTTGGGTGAGAACCTGTAGAACATTCAGGGAATGTTGTGTCTTGGATGGGGTGATGGGCATGGGAACATGAGTGATAACAAGGACAATGATGACAAGGTTGCTGGGACGGGCAGTGACCATCCCTGTCATTCCACTGTCTCAGACTTGTCCAGTCTTAACTCTTTTCACTATAACATGAGGCTAATTAATTAAATTGAACATCTAATGAACTGGGCACAAATGGCTCTAGTGTTTAAGTCACTGTGTAGGTGATGTTGCATAATTCTCTAGCCCACAGTAGACCTATGAAGTTCATTACATTATCTTCATTTTATGGAGATTTGGTAGTTACCAGGGCTTCGTTAGCTAAATCAAGAAGCACAGATAAGAAATGGCTGACTCAGGATTTAGAGTCTTTTGTTTTTCTCTCAAGTTTGAGCTCTTATTGTACCTTTACCTTAACATAGTCAAACAAGCCTTCCATGTTGGATAATGTCCTTTCTAAAATTTTACTATTACAAAGTGGGCTGAAATGGATAACTAGTGTAAAATTTTGCTTTATACCCCAGGGGAAAAACATCTTTTAAAAATCAATATAATGTTTTGGATTGGTGACATACTCAGTGGCTAAAAGCACTTGCTCTGCAAACCTGATGACTAGAGTTGGGATTCTTAGAACACATGTAAGGCCAGACGCAAGTAGTTGAGATCCCAGGGCCCCTATGACAATGGCAGACAATCAGGAGAACCCTGAAGCTCATGGACCAGTCAGTCTGTTGTTCACAATGGCAATCAACAAGAGACCCTGTCTCACATAAACTGAAAGTGAGTGCCCATGCCCCAAGGTTGTCCTCTGACCTCTGCACACATGCTGTGTCATGTGTGCATCCATGCACACACACAACACACACACACGCTTTAAAATGTATAGGGTAATAATATGTAAAAACCATTGAATGGGAAGCTATCCATTTTAAATAGTTTGTTTCAGTCAAATTGTTGTTTTGGCCAGTTATTCCCCACTGACTCATGTGTACACCTCTAATAGTTCTTGATTATTAAGTGGCCATTATTATATCTTGCCTATTGCTCAATTAATATTGCAGTAGTCAATGCCTTTTATTTATTCCTCTGAAGAATAAGAGGTTAGCATTAGTGTAAGGTCTAGTTTGGAGTAACAAAACACAATGAATATGTACTTGCCTAATTTTACATAGGCGTTAAAACCGAATGGGTTGGGGCTGGAGAGATGGCTTAGCAGTTAAGGCAGTTACTTAAAAACTTGCCTGTGAAGCCTAAGGATCAATTTTCAATTCTCCAGTTACCACATAAACCAGATGCACAAGATGGCACATGCATCTGGAGTTCATTGGCAGTGGCTAGAGGCCCTGGAGTATCCATTCTCTCTCTCTCTCTCTCTCTGTCTTTAATAAATAACAAAATAAATAAATAAATAAAACAAATCTTAAAAAAAACTTGATGGGAATTTAGGATTAAACTAAGTGGGATACCCACATGTGCCACTGTGTTTAAAGGAACTGGGATGACAGTATGTGCTATGATTGCAGAAGTCCATCATGAGCCCATCTCAGTTATTTAATACGACACAGTTATGCTAATTTAAGAGGGATTAACAAAGAGGATGGCATTTATGTTTTCTGCATTTGAAGAAGTCCCCTTAAGGACACCAGAGTCACAACAACAGAACAGTTTCGGAATTTTTTTAGAAAAATTATTCATTTATTTATTTGAGAGAGAGTGAGAGAGAGAGAGAAGGAGAGAGAGGCAGATAGGGAGAGAGAATGGGCACACCAAGACCCCTAGCTACTGCAAACGAACTCCAGGTGCATATGCTACCTTGTGCAGCTGGCTTATGTGGGTACTGGAGAATTGAACCTGGATCCTTAAGCTTCCCAGGCAAGTGCCTTAACCACTAAGCAATCACTCCAGCCTCATTTTTGGAATTTTTAATCATGTTCTTTTGAAGGACAGCCCTGTCTGCATCCTCTAAGTGTTGCAAATTTCTAAGAATTTGGAAGTACAAAATGAAGTGGGCACCAAGCTAAGTAAAGTAATGTTAGTTAAAAACTTCCATAGACATCTTACTGTGTTTCTCAAATACTGTCAGAGAAGTGAGTGAACTGAGCACACAAGCCACTACTTCCGCAAGGGTACTGCGATTCTGAGACCATCAGAATTTCTAATGAAAACTCTGGTTGACTAAGTGCTCTACTAATGCCCTCTCAAAATCTAAGGTTCTTATCTGTATCAATTACTTGACGCTGGGACAAAATACCTGACCAGAAACAACTTATGGAAGGAAGATGGTTTAATCCAATTTATGGTTTCAAGGGGACATTTCATCATAACCGGGAAGGCTTGGCAGGCCAGAGCAGGAAGCCTGTGGTGTCACAACTGAACAGTCAAGAAGCTGAGACAGAAGAGCATGCAAGGTCAGGTTACACTACTTCAAGGCCCACCCCCGATGACCCACCTCTTCCTGCAAGGCTCCACCTCCTAAAGGTTCTACAGCCTTCCATAACAGAGGCACCAGCTAGGGATTTGGTATTCAAACACATGAGTCCATGGGGTGCGTTTTATAACCAAACCACCAAAGACGGCATCCTCTGGAAACTGAAGGTCCCTAATCATCAAAAACACACAACAATGTCAAATGGAATTTAGGAAAACTCTGAAGAGGTCACCTGAGATTGGAAATATGACCTGCCGTCTCCTGAGAAGAGACCCAAGAGAATGAGACTGGCATCTCCAGCCACAGCAAGTTACAGAAAATTAATTGTAGTAAAATTCTATGCCAAAGCACCCTCTACTGCTCTGTTGCCTACTCTCATAGCACCTCACCTACAATTAGAGTAGACATTTGCATTAGATCTTCAACCAAGGGCCTATAAGTATTTTTACAAGTATCAACATGACTCACTTGCCTTCCTAAATTAGACATGTAGAATTCTGATACACCAATTTTTGCTTTAATTAACAGAGGCTTAAAGTAGAAGTCTAAATTTATTCATTGGTATCCAGCCTTGCAGCTACTTTCCAAGTTAGTATTTTTTTTTTCAAATGTAACAACCCACATTAAACCATCTTTCTGCTTAGGTCTTTATACGCATATAATGAGTCTCCTTTTGTTCCCAGATAACATATTTTTATCTTTAATTTCAATGTTAATCAGTTCCATGTTTTGTTTTAGTAAATGATTAAATCACCTTAATATAGATAAGCTCCAGAGAAACAAACAAACAATCAAAAGTGAGCAAAAAATATTATTTTCACTTAGGGGTCAAAGTTTTGTGCCCTTAGCCAAAGTCCATGAGTTCTGCACAACACTAATTTCTATCTGCTTAAAACTTGGGCAGATTTAAGAATATGATCATATTCAAAATTCTTCTAATGGGGACCAACACAGTATTATCTGTTCCTATCAATTTAGGCTTTGTTATGGAGGCAAGACTTCTAAGAACAGACAAATTCTGTAAATGAGATGACATTTTTGTCTCTAAATATAAAAAGTTTATCATTGATAGTGGAAAACGACATCAAATTAAGCTATTGATAACTTTTGGCTCTAAATTGTTTTCAGATAAGACTTAGCATGTCTTTACGTTTCACATGTAAAATTCTAGTGGACGCAGTAAAATGAGCTAAGTACATTGTGCAATGTGCTAAGCAAGAAGCTGGCTTCTTGATAGATTTCACTTGAATTTTCAGTGCATTATCCTGGATCCTCCCTTGGGGATGTGTAAGCTCTTGTTTGCGTAACTGAAATTCCCCACATTTCAACAGGTGAAGTTAATTTTGCGATTCGGACAGTGATTTCACCATAGTTTGATTGGGAAAGTAGTTTCAACATTCCTTGGAGATTTTTTTTTTCCAGTTCAAAGGTATTTCTTGGGACTGCCACAGTGGATCCAGGATTCAACCTGGGCATGGACCTCAGTGGCTCTTAGTGCTTGCTGCTCAGGAACCACACACCATGCCTTGTTGCTAGTCGCCAGTGGAATAGGGACAATGACTCAGATGCTGAGGAGTTCAGGGAAGCACGGACTATCTTGACCTCTCTTAAACCACACCCTTTAATTTAGCCAGTGAGGAAAGACAGTCTCCAGGATGTCTCTGCTGCATCTACGTGACCATCCCTCAGCACTTTAAAAACACATATTTTATTTAATTATTTGAGACAGAGGAAGAGAGTGGGGGGGGCGAGGAGGGAGGGAAGGAGTATGGGCACTCCAGGGCCTCTAGCCACTGCATAGGAATCCCAGACCCATGCCCCACTTCATGCATCAGGCCTTATGTACTGGGGAATTGAACCTAGGTCCTTTGGCTTTGTAGGCAAGTGTCTTAACTGTTAATAGATATTCTCCTAGGTGGAAACCACTGGCCCACTCACACATCTCAAAGAACTGTTTCCAAACTCTGTCCTTTGATATTTATTTGGACTATAGATACTGATTGGCTTGAGGCCTACTGAGATGAATAGCCCTCTTTACTTGAAAACCTGAAAGGATTGAACAAGGAAATTCAGAGCCACTAAAGCCTTACAGATCTTCCCTTTGAGGTTCTGGGTTTAGGAGTGATTGTGTTCATTCATCCTAGTGGACATTTCAATTTTCCCTTTGGAAAGTTACTTAAGGGCTGGAGACATGGCTCAATGGTTAAGGCACTTGCCTGCAAAGCCTAATAACCCAGGTTTGCTTCCCCAGTACTCACATAAAGCCAGATGCATGAAGTGGTGCATGCACCTGGAGTTCATTTACAGTGGCTAGAGCCCCTGGAGCACGAACTCTTTGTGTCTGTGTCCTCTCTATTCCTTTCTTCTTGCAAATAAATAAAAAGAACTTTGTTTGAGGCAAGCCCAACAGACTGACGTTTATTTTATGTAAGAGAACAAGAGCAAGAGTGAAAGAGAGGGAGTATTGGCATGTCAGGGCCTCCAGCCACCATAATAGAACTCCAGACGTATGTGCCACCTTGTGTGCATATGCGACCTGTGAGCTTATGTCCCCTTGTGCATCTGGCTTACTTGGGACCTGGAGAGTTGAAAATGAGTCCTTAGGCTTTTCAGGCAAGCGCCTTTACCACTAAGCCATCTCTCCAGCCCAAATAAAAGTATATATATATTTTTACACAAAGGTACTTAAGGTAATTTTTAAGTTGCTAATTTATAGTAGTTATTGCCACTTATATAAGAGAATGAGACCAGTGGTGCTTTTTTTTCCCCCTCTTAAAATAAATCTGCTAAAATCTGGCTTTAAGCTCTGGATTTCACTCAAATCGCCTCCTGAAACGGGCTTGTTCTTTTTACTCCTGGCCTTCTGAATCTCGATTACACAACCTAGTCTCTGCCAGATTGTTTTAAATCTGAAAACTGACTCAGTGTTAATTTACTGGGGGCAACCGCCGCGGACACATTTCCAAGAAAGGAAGAGACTTTGTCCTCAGGGCTAGCTATGAGAACAAGCAGAGAGAAATGACCTCAATGGCAGGCAGTTAGGAGATTTTGATCAGCCACTTAGAAGGAAGCCATGCTGCGAGATAACAAACATCTCCGCCTGCTTCAAGTGGCTTGTAGTGACTAATAGCAGCTAATGTTTACTGACAGATGCCAGCATTGAGCCACTTTTCATTGGATTATCCAATTTAATCATTACCATTCAATGGTCCCCAGTCTTGCAAATGTCTGTCTAAATTACCTTTTCTTTTTTCAAGACATTTGGAATTGTCTATGAATGGCTTCTCTTCCACATATAGGGAGGAAGCTGCTTTGCTCTGGCTGGGGCTCTCATCAATATCCATTGCCAGAAGATGAAACTGCTTTGTTTTAAGAACCCTGGGTCACTCAAGAGGTCAAGCAGAAAGTGACTCAGCAGGACAAGTCTTTCCTTTCTTCTGTCTTCTCTTATTCATAGATCACTCAAGAAGTGCTATTGTGAGTTTGTTTTGAAAGTAGAAATGCATCCCAGATACCTATGGAACCTACTTTCTCATTCGATAATCTTGCATCTTAGAACAAAACACAGAGATCATTGGGTGGAAAATCTCACTGTAGCTTTCTTTTCAAAATTCCGTTTGTCTTGCTTCATCCTTGGGCTTTCTGCTCATCTCAGAAGAGGTACTGTTCCACCCCAGCACAGGGAAGAGAAGCCCTCTGCTCTGAGATCAGCACATTGGAGGTGTTCAGACATTGCTCCACCTCCCTCTCTTCTTCTATCTGTCCCTCCCTCCCTCCCTCTCTTCCTTCTTCCCTCCCTCTCTGCCTGCCTCCTTCTCCTTCGCCTTCCCCATCTGTGTTAGTCAGATTGCATTACTATAACAAAAACAGCTGAGATAAATCAACTTTTAAGGAGGAAAGTCTTATTTTGGCTCATGGTTTTTAGACATTTTAGTTTATGGCTATTTGATGTATGGGGCACAGTACATAACAGCAGAAGCAAGTGGCAGAAGAGGTCTAATTTACCTCTTGGAAACCAGGAAGGGAGGAAGAGAGAGAGACAGAGAAACACGTGGGGTACCAATCCCTTGTGTGGAACTCCCCCAGTGACCTAACTTCCATCAGGTGACTCTTAGCCTTCACAACCTTTCAATAGCGCCGTAGATGGGGACCCTTTAACCACGACCTTTGTGGAACAATCAGATTTGAGGTGCAGCACCATCCATTTATTTCCTCCCAACCTCAGTTGTGGGTGGAGGCAGACTACAGGAAGGCGGGTTGGGTTCAGATTGCCAGAACAGAATTCCCCCAGCTCTGCTTCCCCTTTATTTTCCTCCTCCATTGTCCACACAGTCTCTTCTTTTTCCTTTTCATTTTTTCTCTTTGTCTCCTTTCCACTGAACCTCTTCTTTTTTCCAACTACAATCTTTCTAAGCAAATTCTCTCACAGGACCTCCATTTCCTTCCTTCATACCCATCTGTGCCTCTGCCCACCATCTGGCTTCTGCATCCAATAACATGTTTTTTTTGTTGTTGTTGTTGTTTTGTTTTGTTTTTTTCTTTTCGGAGGAAGGGTCTCATTCTAGCTCAGGCTGACCTGGAATTCAGTATGTAGTCTCAGGGTGGCCTTCAACTCTCGGCAAGCTTCCTACCTCTGCTTCCCAACCAAGTGCTGGGATTAAAGGCGTGCACCACCACATTGGCAATAACGTGTTTTCTTTCTCAATCTTTTTTTTTTTTTAAATATTTTACTTGTTTATTTGAGAGAGAGAGAGAGAGAGAGAGGAGGAGGAGGAGGAGGAGGAGGAGGAGGAGGAGGAGGAGGAGGAGGAGGAGGAGGAGGAGGAGAAGAAAGGGAGAGAGAGAGAGAGAAAGAGAGAGGGATAGAGGCCAGGGTATCTAGCTACTACAAATGAACTCCAGATGTATGCACTACTTTGTGCATCTGGCTTTACGTGGGTACTGAGGAATCAACCTTGAGTCGTTAGGCTTTGCAGGCAAGTGTCTTAACCACTAAACTATCTCTCCAGCCCGTGTTTCCCAGTCTTGCTCATCACACAGCTAACATCATTGAATTCCCTCCTTGACATTCTCTATCTTCTTGGTTATCAGGACAACTTTCTTTCTGATTTTTTTTTTCAGGTGGGGTATTGCTCTAGACCAGGCTGACCTGGAATTCACTATGTAGTCTCAGGGTGGCCTTGAACCTGTGGTGATCCTTCTATCTCTGCCTTACAAGGGATTAAAGGCATGCACCACCACGTCCGGCCCTTTCTCCATTTTATTTTTAGGTGGGAGTCAGTGGGAGTGATCTTTCTTCCTCTGCTCCCCTTGCAATCCCATTTTCCTCTTTTTTAGCGACACAAGTGTGCCAGAGGGTGTCAACTCCTCTCATAATTACATCCTCTATTCATATTGTGCCAGTTCTCAAGCCTCTTCACAGATCCTTCATCTAGGTCTCCTTCTTCTTCCTCTTCTTCTTCTTCTCCTCCTCCTCCTCCTCCTCCTTCTTCTTCGGAGAGAGAGAGAGAGAGAAACAGAGAGAGAGAAGAAGAGGCAGAGAGAGGGAGAATGGGTGCACCAGGGCTGTTTCAGCCACTGTGAATAAACTCCAGACGCATGCACCCCCTTGTGGGCAAGTGCAGCATTGCGTCCTTGAGTCACTTTACGTTTGGCTAAATGTGGGACCTGGAGATAGAATGGGAGTTCTTAGGCTTGGCAAGTAGGCGCCTTAACTGCTAAGCCATCTCTCCAGCCCTCATCTAGGTCTTTTATGCCAATCCCTGTCTCTATGTTCATGTTATACATGTCAATCTCTCATTCTCCAGGCACACAGAATTCATGTGTCCCATGCTAACATGACCATAGCCTTTCCCAAACCTATTTTTCTTTTCTTTATACTATGTCTTAATGATAAAAATTATGGGACATAAAAGGAAAGTGGATTAAATTTGCTAAGTTACATTAATCTATTCATTTGAAATACTTCCAAAAGAGTGAATTCCTCAAGTATCAGAAAGCAGCTTGCAGATAGAAGCACCAAATATTTATGTGCTTAGTACTAAGTTCAGCTCTTATTTTTCATAATTGCTGTGCTATTAGTATTTACTTCAAATCGGTGTTTTCAATACAGCACATCTAACATATACACAGAAGAGCAGAATCCCAAGTCAAATAAACTCACACAATTGTGAAATGTTATACATTTACTCTCTAAACTTATAATCCCCTGTATTGCAGTGTACTGTAGGACAAGACGCTCTCCTTGTTGATGTTTGTGTTGAACCCACGGTTTATTAATGTTTAAGCAATTGGAATGTGATCATTTGAAGTCTACATATCTGTTATCTTGTTTAAACTCAACAGTAACCACAGCAACAACTCAGAACTTAAGACAACAATTTTTTTTTTTTCGTGGAGCAGCGCCTCTTCCTGGACATTATTTATAGAAATGTTGGCAGATGTTCACATTGAAAAGCAGACTTGATTTCATTAAGTTTTAACTTTAAATTCTCTAAACACAAACACCTTCTTCTTGCCTATTTCTAGTTTGGACCACTTCCATCATCAAACATCCTTTGTACATTAATGCCTCACAGAGTTCACATCCCAGTCCTGGAAGGACACCACGATGGTTCTTCACAGAATTCACGTCCCAGTCCTGGAAGGACACCACGATGGTTCTTCATAGAATTCACATCCCAGTTCTAGAATGACACCACGATGGGTTTCATAGAATTCACGTCCCAGTCCTGGAAGGACACCACGATGGTTCTTCATAGAATTCACATCCCAGTCCTGGAAGGACACCACCCACATGGTTCTTCATAGAATTCATGTCCCAGTCCTGGAAGGACACCACCCACATGGTTCTTCATAGAATTCACATCCCAGTCCTGGAAGGACACTACGATCGTTCTTCATAGAATTCACGTCCCAGTCCTGGAAGGACACCACGATGGTTCTTCATAGAATTCACGTCCCAGTTCTGGAAGGACACCACGATGGTTCTTCATAGAATTCACGTCCCAGTTCTGGAAGGACACCACAATGGTTCTTCATAGAATTCACGTCCCAGTCCTGGAAGGACACTACAATCGTTCTTCATAGAATTCACGTCCCAGTCCTGGAAGGACACCACGATGGTCCTTCATAGAATTCATGTCTCAGTCCTGGAAGGACACTACGATGGTTCTTCATAGAATTCACGTCCCAGTCCTGGAAGGACACCACGATGGTTCTTCATAGAATTCACGTCCCAGTCCTGGAAGGACACCACGATGGTTCTTCATAGAATTCACGTCCCAGTCCTGGAAGGACACCATGATGGTTCTTCATAGAATTCACGTCCCAGTCCTGGAAGGACACCTCGATGGTTCTTCATAGAATTCACGTCCCAGTTCTAGAATGACACCACAATGGTTCTTCCTCCTTGTTTCCAATACCACAGCTTAGTTCAGCCTCTGGGATATGTCTCTTTCCTGGACTATCATTCTTACTCTTTTCTCTCTCCAACGGACTTCCTCTCTTCTAGTTTACACTTCATATCAGATTTAACTATAAAAATTCTTACCATATCACTTTTCTGTCTCAAGCTTCCTAGTGGCTCTTTATCCACTGAGTACAGGAGTAACTAAAATTTCTTAGCCAGATACCCAAGATGTTCTTTTAAAAGCCCAACCTCTCTTTAGGGTCAACCTCAGCTCTCTGAGTTTGAAGCAAATCACATTTTCTGACTCCCTCCCTATGTAGTGTACTCCTGAGCTGACACAGAGGCAAAGGGTTGCTTTTTCTTCCCATCCCCTGGGAACTCTTTTCCCAAGTCTCTCAGACTTGGTCACTTGTATGGCATTTTGCAGATACCTTGTTCAACATGATACATAATGTTGCAAATTTTAATTTACACTCCTGCCTGCCTGAGCTGGCTATGAGCTTCTGAGGACAGCAATAGGGTCTTATTCATCTTCATGTCCTGATGGTCTATTGTACTTATAGGCAGATAGCAAGAAGATGCTGGAAACATGCCACTAGGAAAGATCCGCAAAGAATGAGCCAGCTGAGAGTAAACTGTACAAACACAATGGAAAGCAAACTGCCAAATCTCATAGTGAAGATAATTCTGGTTGTAAATGAATATTTTCAATATAATGCCGAGGGAAAGGATATTGGCAGGAGACCGACAGTGTGATTCTTATATTGCATTGAAAACATGCAAAGGAGTATCATGCCAGGCCTTATGTGAGGATACACACATGGAAAGAGAGGTAGGGGGAAATGAGTGGGGCTCTAAGAAATCGGGCCCATTAAGGTAAAGGAGAGGAATGAGATTGAGGCAGGATAGATGGCCTCTGACTAATACTGGCAATATTTTATTTATTAAGCTACATGGAGAATATGTAAATTATTGCAAAAGAGTGAAAAAGAAGGAAAAAATGAGGAAAGTGAGTAAGAAAAAAAAATACTCGCTAGGTTGACTACATGTTGAATTTCCACGTCTAGACGTGGTGAGATCTCTAAAACATCATCACCCCTAGGAAGTGACTAACGTGGCCTTGACAATGGATTCAGATGCATGTGTATAATTTCCCTGACTTCCTGGCTATTCTCTTTATGTATTATTGTAATTATACGTACTTTAAAAATAAGCATAAGAACATTCCTTACTTGATTGTTCTTCCTTTGCTTTTTGCCCTCTCGCATGGCAGCCTGCCACAGCGAGGTCCATGGGGAAAGAGCTCACTGAGGTCTAGGTTCTCGTGGATGGCTATTTTACGTGATTTCCGATGACCAGTCCATCTTGATGAGTAGATCAGCCTGTCCTAGACTACTTGTGCAATGCAGAGGATGTTTAATAAGGTATTCATTTTTCTCTTGTGCCTTGCTTACTTTAAGGTAAGGGGAAGGATTTGGAGGAAAATGCACTGAACCCCATTTTCCAATTGACAAATTAAATTGTGGAGATCAAAGTAAAAAGGGCTGCTGGTCAATTTTATGTCCTAAGTGGGGAGTTGGAGGCCAATTCTCAGAAAGTACTTTTCTTTTCAGGGACCAAGATAGCTAGTAATGGAGTCCCAGACATCTGTGACTTTCAATTAAGAGAACATGATAAAATTAGGACTGAGGAGATTGCTCAGTGTTAACCACTGAGGTGGTTGCTTTTAAGATTTCCAGCTTGGTTTCAATTCCCCAGCCACCCACAATACAGACAGACATTTGATTGTAATAGCAAAAGACTCCAGTGCTCCTCCTCACACACTTGCCATATTTTGTTTTTCAAAGAACATGCAAAAAGCAACTAGGCTGTAGCTGGACTGGAGCTGAAGAGGGAATCAGGAAAAGATTTTGCAATAATTTGAACCAAGTAAAGCTAAGCTGTGATATTTAATATCATGTTCTCATAGTCTGTTAATTTTTTTTGGTATAATCTCTTTTTCATTATCTTTTATATGAAGGTTTAAAAAATAGTAAATTAAAGCAGCTGATTGAAGCAGGTAATAGAGGAAAGAGTTTCTCCAGCAGCAAAGAAACGGAGAAAGTCACAGGGGCCGACAAGGAAAGAAAATTCACCTCTGAGGGTTCACTTGAGCAGAATGAAGAGAATGAGGGGGTGGTCATCTGGATCGGCTCCAGCTCGATCAACGGAAGACCTTACCCAGGTGATTTAGTTCTCTGCGTCAGCTTCCCTTTCTGGAAAGTGCCAGTGACCGCCATGTTACCTTCTTGACAGATGCTGTGCATTTAGTTCCAATAGAAAGGCATGGAGGAATCAGTCATTAGTAGGACCCTCTCTTCCTTTCCCACTCGTCTCTGTCAGAACTACCTGTCATCACCCACCACTTCTCGGTGGGCTGTGATTCTTCTCTGTATGGCAAATGGCTCAGCAATGACACTCAAGGTTACTGGTCATTGTGTTCCTTCCTCAGAAGACTTACCTTCTCAAGCACAAAAATGAGTCTTCTGACTTGTCACCACATTCTCCGTGCCTTCACAAAAAAGGTGCTTAATAAATAGGTGTTGGGGGCTGGAGAGATGGCTTAGTGGTTGAGGCGCCTGCCTTCAAAGCCTAAGAATGCCTGTTTGAATCCCATGTTTAGCCAGATGCAAAAAAAGTGACGCAAGTGTGCAATGTCACACTTGCCCACAAGGGGGAGTGCACATCTGGAGTTCGTTCACAGTGGCTGAGAGGCAGCTAGCATGCCCATTCTCTCTCTCTCTCTCTCTCTCTCTCTCTTTCTCTGTTTCTCTCAAATAAAAAAAAAGGCACTGAATGTATTGACTATATCTTGGCATTACAGAGTCACTAAATGCCAGAGTTAGCAAGGACCTTGTTCCTTAAATTTGGGAAAACTGATACTTAGTGAAATAAAGGACTTCCTACAATGCCATATTCCATACTCTTCCCACTAAGCCACATGTATGAGTAATGATGAAGGAAAAGAAAATGGCAATGAAAACTGGAGACACTGTAGAAGCTTGCGCTTCTCTGGGGCCGTCTGGTTCTCCAAGAGATATCTGGGAGGAAAGTCAGCTTTGATCCTAAGCTGATGCTTATCAGAATTCTCACGAAAGACACATTACTTGTATGTCTCTCTCGTTTCACGGGGGAGTACCACACCAACATCATATATCTTCATACCTCCCTCAGGCATCTTGGAGGGGGGCTAAGAATGGTCAGAGTAGAGCAAACACCGTAGACAAACTCACATCTTACCCATGAGTATATGCCCCACCTTGGACAGGAAACACTGCCTTGTAATTATTTGGTTTGGCACATGACAATAGTACTTAATTTAAATGTAATAATGTACATTTGGTGCAGTGCTTTGGTTTTTATATTTTACATAGAAAATTACCGGGAAGCAAATAATGTTGCTTACTTAGTCATGTCTTATTGGGAGTTGGTTGCATGATCTCCAGCTGTATCTTTGACACCTCCCTTGTTCCATCTGAGAGATGTGACAATGGGCCCTGGGAAAGGATGCCCTTGAGTAATATACACTGGTGTGTGTGCAGGTGTTTCCTCTTGTGAATTAGAAGCAGCTGTCTGATCAGGCAGAATATATGGCAGCTTGACATAGCCGGCTGCACTTCACGGGAACACTACAGTGCATAAATTGTCCTAAGAAACATCAACACTGAAATTCTGACTGAGCCGTGAAATGCATACCTTTGTGCTTCAACATTAAGGAGAGCAAATCCCACACAGAATAGGTGACTGGTTCCAAATTTACAATGGTCTGCCATTGATGTATTTTACTAGATATATATCCATGAGATTCTATTCTGAGTTCTTATTCGTGAAATGGCAGCAGTAGATTAATTTCACAAGTAGTTTACATGTCTGCTAGGTGTCAACCAAAAGGCTCAGAAGAATGGGTGTTCAAGTCAAGATCCCAGGATGTCAGAGCAATCATCTGTTTAGGAGCTCCAGAAGCAGGACTATTTTCAAACAGCTCATAAGGAAATAAATATACCAAACAATAACTGCTTAGAGAAGTATGAAAAACACATCACCATCATGGATATTCCATCCTTCATTTGGGGTGGTAATGAAAAGCAAAAACTTTCCTAATACAGAGTAAATCATTACTCATCAAACTTTAACTACAGTGTTACGAACTGCTTACAAACTACTTCTATTACTTCTAGAACATGAATAGCATTAAGAATTAATATAGCATTTCTATCTTTTCATTATATTTGAGGACTTTTTATGAGTCTATTTTGAAGTTTTTATGAAATACAATGCCATCTAATGAAAAGTTTTCTTTTATTCAAATTCACTTTGTGAGTATTCTAAATAATCTGCCCATTTTGTAGTAAAAAAAAATTCTAGAGGGCTACTTCAGAATCGATTTGTTAATGATCTGTTTGTCACTTTGCAGTTTTGCCCCTCAAATAACTGTTCTAATCCAGACAGTCAGTCATTCTGTGGCCCATGTTTGAAAAAGTGAAGAGAAAGCATCCAGAGTACAGACGGAAACACGTGCCTGTGAGAGGACGACAAGTTTCTGAAGCACGCCTTCTCTAGTCTACACACAGCCATTCCAACGGCAACCCAATGATACAGTCATGAAAGGAAACGGGTGGTGAAGGCCTGGCGTGTTTGACTTGAAGCAATTCTGTTATCTGTTATAGGAGGGAAAATCGTGCTGATTTTAAAACAATGCTTTAGTTACAGATGTTTCCAGACCCCTTCCCTGATCCAAGGAAACAAAATACCATTCAGTAACACACGCAGATTTAGAGATGGGGCTTGTTCCAATATAAACATTTCTCAGCTAGACCTTCTCTGTGGTAGTACCTAGTCAATTTTTCCATGTGCAGTGGGAAAGACAACGCTTTTAGCTTAAAAGGCATTCTCTCTCGCCCCAGTGTGCCGCTGCTGGCAGTGTGGAGCTTCTGGAATGGGTAGATTAGGGATGCCACCAGATGGTAAATTGAATGTTGACTAACTCATCAGAATTACACACGAGAACTTTATCACGATGTGAATGCATCACAAACAGAAAACTGAGCTTCATACTTGACTTTGGTGTTGGCATGGCCATTTATTATCTTAGAATGTTTCTATTTCAAGTGCCACTGTTTACGCAGGCCTCAGCTTTGGGCTTGGTACAAAGCAGGCATTCAACACAATACTGAAGATGCAAGAATGAGTGTTTTGGGTACCAGTTACACTGAAGGCACTTGTGGAGGAATCATGCATGATCCTAGGGCTCTGCACAGGTTCAGTGGGGGTAGGCAAGGTGTGGTCATCACTTGCTGTGACCTATGTGTGGCAGGAATCATAATGCAGACAGCATTGGAGGCATCCTCTCATGCTTTTCTTGTTCTGTTTGTGAGGCAGGGTCTCACTGTGGCCCAGGCTGTCCTCTAATACATGGTGATCTTCCTACCTCTGCTTCCCAAGTGCTGGTACCAAAGGCATGATCCACCGTGTCTGGTGACATCCCTCTAATTATTAAACTACATTATAGGCATATCTGGAAACCTTATTAATTCTTTGTGGCGACTAGGATCATCCAAGTTACTCTTTTGTTGCTTAAAAGGAATTTTGGTTCAGAGAAATATTGGCAGAACAAAGAAGCAGTAGAGTTTACTTTAACATGGAAGCTGAGGAGTCAGAATAATATTGGGGGAGGGATGACATTTGTGCAGGGTTTTTGAAAGGAGGAAGCTGAAGCTTGGAGACTGGACATCACAGGTCAGTATTAATCCATCCTGGAAGGCTGACAGGCTCAAACATAGGTGCTTTCTGTTGCTCCATTGCTCAGAGCAGGCGTCGGTCATTTCCGGTAGTCTACCTCCCTAAAGATACCGGATAGCTTTACTCTTTTCTACTCTACTCTACTCTTTTCTTTGGAAAGATTAATTTAACACAGACAATTAAGCCTGTGTGGATCTTCAGGAAATTTCTGACTTACGAACAGTGTACTCACATGGCTATCCCATTCTTTCTTCATACATTATAGATCATTTTGGAAACATCCTCTAATTCTTAAAGTGAGTGTCAGGCATACCTAGACGCCCTGTTAATTCTTTGTGGCCATCAGGATCCTACACATTACTCTCAGGTGGCTTGAAAAGAATTTTGGAAGTGACAGTAATTTTCAAGTTAGAACATAAATCGGGACAATGTCATTTAACTCTAAAAAGAGACTATTTTTATTCTATTCTAGTTCATTCTACCCAAACTGAATAGAAAAAGTTGGTTTTGTGGACGAGCACTGCAAGATTGAATTAACTTGGAGCCTGTCAAGCACTGAGGACCATGGTGCACTTGGAGTCCATCAAGCTGCCCAAACCATGGGGCATTTGGGGTCCATCAAGCAGTGAGAACTATGGCGCACTTGGAGCGGGTCAAGCAGTGGGGACCATGGTGCACTTGGGGTCCATCAAGCAGCCCAAACCATGGGGCATTTGGGGTCCATCAAGCAGTGAGAACTATGGCGCACTTGGAGCGGGTCAAGCAGTGGGGACCATGGTGCACTTGGCTTTCAAACCTCTGTTTTTATAACCCAATCTCTGGGGAGCTGAACTAGAGCAACTGATTGTTCTCAGTGAAGCATAACCTACAGTCTTTCAAGGATTTTTTTTTTTTAATTTCCTTTCCTGAAATTTATAAACTTCTTAGGTGGTGAACTAAACCCAAAGGAAAGCTGTGCTGATTTGTGACTTTGAGGAAAAAGCATTTTCTAGATGAATCTAACCTGATGGTAGCAGATTAAAAGAAATTGTTATTAAACAAAAGCCCACACAGTGTAGAGGATGGCAATGGAGATATTGTGCCATACAGCTAAAACAGTTAATAAATTGTTTTCAAAGAAAGAGCAGGCAAAAAGATATTCACAGAAAAAAGGTTATTTCTGATGCACATTTGATAAAGTGCATGTCCAAGAACACAGGCGCAGAAAGATGTGAAATGTCTGCCAGAACAATCACAAAGACCTTCTGGCTGGAGAAATGGCCTCTGCCCTTTAGTAAAATCCTAATGGTTTCAAGCACTTATACAGATTATAATCGTTCTTTAGTACAGACGACTACCCTGACCTTACAGCAATATTCATCTCACCTGAAATCAGTATGGGCCTTGCTATAGAGAAGGGAAGACGGGGCATGTCATACCCGCCATATTAAAAGCAATCTGTGCAGTGGGCTGTAACTGTCCTGCCTCTTTAAAACCCTTTAATTTTGCTGACCACATGGGTATTGCACTAACCCTATGTAATCAATCCCCTTTATTCTGTCTCCTCTTGTGCTCAAGGCACATTTGAGCGGATGCTGTTCACAAGCAAAGTTCTATCATTCTGTTGTGAATAGGCAGATTTTATTGGGAGAAATAGATTGTACAATTTCTTGCTGTGAGACAACTAGGGTAACTTAGCTTTAAGACCAGCAGTAGAAAAGCTCTCCAAATAAAAATGAAGATGGTAAAATTGTTACATAGCAGGTCGGGCAGGTCAGTGGGGTACAAATGGTGAAACAGACCACTTTAGTACTATCACACATTATTTTTTTCATTAATTTCTCATGTTTTTTTTTTTTTTTTTTTTTTTTTTTTCAATAATAGGGAAATTCCTGAAAATCATGTGGAAACCTGACTGAAAACCGGGTACAAGGGGAATAGCCGACATAATGTGCTCTGGGAATTTCAAAGACTCATTCAGTTGATTTGAAACAAAAGGGTTATTGTAGAGCTTTCTTTCTTCCTATTAGGATCAAAGATTTGATGTTTATTTTTATATGAACATCAAGAAAACTTGAGCCAGAAATTCCGAAGCCATTTTATACTGTCGCTTACTTTTTCAGTGTACTTGTGGAGAGGAACATTTAAAGGGCTGATAGCCATTTGAGGCCGTGGCTAAGTCCCTAAGATGAAAGAATGAATGATGTCACTATAAATCAAATTTTTTAAAGCTTTAATTTTTATTTATTAGAGATAGAGAGAGAATGGGTGCGCCAGGGCCTCTAGCCACTGTAGACGAACTCCACATGCATGTGCCACCATGTGCATCTGGCTTACGTGGGACCTAGAGAATCGAACCGGGGTCCTTAGGCTTTGCAGACATGTGCCTTAACCGCTAAGCCATCTCTCCAGCCCACTATAAATCAAATTTAAAATTCATATAAAATTCATGACCCAAGACCAAGAGAACTTCTAATGTTTGATTCATTTCCTCATTCTAAGACATAGATGGCTCCAGAAGATACTGCAAGAAGGTAACTAGGGCTGTGCTCCTGCCTGACACAGCTCATGTGATGTCCCACCACAGAGGCCTTTGGAGCTCCTCAACCCCCTCACCCAGTCTTTGTTATAACACCACTGGTGTGTGATACATCAGGGGCTGCAGGTGGAGCTCAGTGGTAGCAGTTGTGAGGCAGGCCCTGGTTTGAAGCCTCAAGCAAAAGCCCCATGATGTTGCTGGACAGCACCCAAAGCTCAGAAATTTTGCTGTGGTCCTTTTTCTAGACTCCCTGTCTGGGACCTTGGGAAGGTGCTCAAATTCTGGCTCCAGTATTTTCGTTTTCAACAACATTAGCAACAGAATGATGGCCAGGCCCCTTCCCGTCCTCAGTCCAGAATGTACAAAGCTTCCTGCTTAATGACAAAGTTATGTGTAGATGGCACGATGCTTTTATAAATCAAGATTAATAACTATGGTCTTGCCTGGCCAGTAAGACAGTTGTAAAGACTAAAGGTAACGATATATAGGAAAACGTGTCATAAACCACCAAGTTCTGTAAGTATTGACACGACTTTTCAACTGAGCTCGTGGTCACTAGAAATCATCTTATTTGGAAGTTGTAAATAGCACTTGTCCAATACTGGTAATTTTTTAAAAACTGAACTCTTCAAGTTATGGTTTGAAAGAAATATAGGAAGGTTTCTAATCCATCAAATTAGTTCTTCTAGGTGTTTTGAATACATGCTATAAATCAAAATGAAAAAGCGACTGTTCTATTTTCATGACATTTGAAATGCTTAGAAGGCTATTTTTTAAAATTCAAGTGAAAAACCGAAAAGCAAAATTTCTAGTATTTGTTTTCCTGATTTCTGTATAAAATGAAGTTATTTTGGTCTTTGAGATTATGCAAATGGGTTTGGGTCCACAGATGTGTAAAACTGCTCTGTGGGAGGAAAGAGGAAGCCTGACAGTTATCTTTTTAGCTCTGCATGGATTATGTCAATCCAATGACCTGGTTTATATCAAAATGAAGTTGATATTTTAGGATAAGACGCTGTTAATTGTGGTGGAATAATCAGTTTAGAAAAACTAAAACTAAACAAACATCTGGCTTGTTCTATGGGGATCAAAAGATAGTGGTGACCACGTCTGCTCAACACCACCCCATCCTCTCTCCAAAATTCCTTTGTTGTTTTCCTCAACACTCCCAGGTAATGACTGAGACAAAAGCGGAATTTCCTAGACAAGGACCAAAAATATCATCAGGAACAGGAAGCCCAAAAATATCTCTCAGGAGAGCACCGATTGTTTCAAGACTTGAGCTCATGCTTGGAGCTGCTACAGAGGCTCTCAGAGCATCTGCAGTTCCACACAGCCAGAGGCAGGTGTGCATCCTGCTGGGACATACCTTGGGTAAGGGTCTGGAGGTGCCATGATATTTAGAATATCAACTCACAAGGTCCCAGCACAGTAATTTGCAGACATTTTAGAGCAGAAGAAAAAAAAAAAAAACCCTTAAAACAACAAAATCCATCAGATCTCTATGAAGAATTAATGTACAACTCAGGGAAAAAGAAGATGCTGTGGTTGAAGGATCTGACTTCCTGCTGCTCAGCTGCACTAACTCTAAGTTATATGAGATGCTCCGTGGTAGCTCCACATGAGAGCCACTCAGGTCTTATGTCAAAAGGTCCCTGCACTGATCTCCATTTAAGCATATTACTGTCAACATCAGCATTACCTTTCCCTTTTCCCTCTTCCTCACTCTCCAAACCTATGGCAAGCCATCTTGAAATAACCTTAGCAATGACCCATGTATCTGTTCTCCTTTCCACACAAACCCAGGCCCTTCCTACTTTGCCCTGGATAATCACCAAGTAGAACCCAATTTCTGGCTTCCTGCTGCCCCCAGTCCTCCAGATCAACTTTGACCAAGCATGACTCTTATTGGGTTTCTTCCTTATGCTCGGAAATCTTCAGTGGCTCTCTGTGATCCAGTCTGGCCAACGGGGCCTGTTGTTCTCTGTAGAAGAAACCCCGTGCTTTTGCTTTCACTCATCCTGGACTATATCATTTTCCTCAGTCTTTAAACTCCAATTCAAAGATCGCCACTCATGAGGTTACCCAGCAATTCCTACCAGAAATGAATATTTTTTTCTTTTCTTTTCTTTTCTTTTCTTTTCTTTTCTTTTCTTTTCTTTCTTTCTTTCTTTTTTTAATTGTATTTAGAGGTAGGGTCTCACTCTAGCCCAGACTGGCCTGGGATTCACTATGTAGTCTCAGGGTGGCCTCAAACTCATGGTGATCCTCCTACCTCTGCCTCCCGAGTGCTGGGATTAAAGGCATGCGCCACCACGCCCGGCTCTTTTCTTTTTAAAAAAAGTAATTTTGTTTTTAGTTTTCCTTTGTTTCTTTGGAGAGCTGGCTTTAGATGATGTATAAGCAAACCACCAGAAATAAGGCCTAAGTGAGGTCAGAGGAAGAGACTGAATAAAGGAAGGTTGGGGGAGGGTTAATTAAAAATCCAAGAGATGATGGAACATGAACAAGATGAACAAGTCATATGGAAACCTACATTTTTGGACAATGGCACACCCAGAAGCAATAGACTGTTACTAGAAAATTTTCAGTGCCAGGGATGGGATACTTTCCAGTGAGTTGTTGGCCAGGGAGGTCCCTGATGCCTACAAAACATTACATTGCTGAGGCTCTTGGTTTCCCACCAGGAATACATGGTAAGACCTTATTGCTGAAGACTCCACATGCTTGGACTGCAAGGTCACTAAGAAATCCTGCTGGAGCTGAGCTGAAAACCTCCTCTGTGTAAACCAGCTGACAGAAAGCTGGAAAAATTATGCTGCATGCAGCTGTATGGGAGAGAGGGAATTCTTCAGTGGAGATAAAGAAAAGTGGACACCACAAGCCTTAAATTTGGCCAGCCAGGCCAAATGAGCCAATGGGTACAATAGTGGCATGTCTGTTATGGGGAAAACCAACCATTCTCTAATTGGTCTGGAGGCCTGCTTCACAGGAGGGAATACATGGCTGACACTGAAAACCTATGATGGAGAAAGCCATAAGCCCTATGGGTGTAACACCTGCTGGTGTCTGCCTAAACGTATATATTATGCTCACCAAACCTCCCAGTAAGTACTTCTCATAATGTCCATACCCATATATTAATGCTACTCTCATGTTTGGTTAGAGAAACTTCTCTTTTCAGATGGCGGTGACCTCTGGGATGACTCAGAAGGCACCATGGTGCTGCGAAGAAGTGACAGAGGAGTGCTCAGCACTGAAACGTCTCAAACCTACCTTCCAAGGCTCAGGGTCCATTGTAGAAAAGGGGACAGAAAGAATGTAAGAGCCAAAGGAAGATTAGGACTCCTTACAACGTGCTCCTCCAGACACAAAATGGCCTGGATATATATCCATGACCTCATAGTACCTGACACTACCTACACAAAACTCTCATAATACAAGGAAAAGATCATGACATCAAAATAAAAGAGGGACTGATGGAGAGGGGGATGGGATATGATGGAGAGTGGAGTTGTGAAGGGGAAAGTGGGGGCATTACCATGGTTTCTTGTCTGTAATAATGGAAGTTGTCAATAAAAAAAAATAAAAAAGAAGTTCCCAATGAGCATTCAAATATGTTTTACTTAGATCTATGAAATATCACAGTGATATTCTCACTTAGAGTTGTGATAAGTTGAACATCCTTTCTAAACACTAAGCTTTAAAAAATTTATTTTAGTTATTTGCAGAGGGGTGAGAAGAGACAGACAGAGAGAATGGGTGAGCCAGGGCCTTTAGCTGCAAATGAACTCAAGATGCCTGTACCACTTTGTGCATCTGGCTTCATGTGAGTACTGAGAGAATGGAATCCAGGTCCTTAGGCTTTGCAAGCAAGTGCCATAACCATCTCTCTATCCCCACTCTAAGCTTTTATAACAGAATTTAGTTGTTTATATTATTAGTATACTTGCTTTACTTTGGTTGTGTTTTATGCATATTTGTATGATACACAGCATTGTTGGGAAACATTATAAGTACTTGAAGCCAGATTTCCAAGCTATGACCTTTAGTAGATTACTTCATGCTTAGTAAGAGTGAGGTTATGGAAGCTGACAGACAAGTGTCTCTAGATGAGGAGTCCAAGGTGGTCATACAGAATTTAAATACTATTTTTTTTTAGAGAGACACAGAGAGACACAGAGAGAGAGGGAGAGGAAGACAGATAGAGATGGGCACACCAGCAGCCTCTCAGCCGCTGTAAATGAACTCCAGATGTGTGCGCCCCCTTGTGGGCAAGTGTGGCATTGCACCCTTGTGTCACTTTGCATCTGGCTAAATGTGGGACCTGGAGATTGGAACCGCTGGAGACTGGAACCGGGTTCTTAGGCTTAGCAGGCAGGTGCCTTAACCGCCAAGCCATCTCTCTAGCCCTAAATACTATTTTTATATATTTCATAATATCTAATTAGAGTTAATTGTGCCAGGTGCTGTGGAGATGGCTCAGTCGTTAAAGGTGCTTGCTTGCAAAGCCTGCTATCCTGGAGTTCAGTTTCCTAGCCACCCATGCATGGCTGGATGGGTATTCATTTACAATAGCAAGAGAGCCTGGCACACATCCCCATATTCAAATAATTAGATAAACTTAAAAATTAATTTGCCATATTCAACAAAAGTGTACAACCAATATGAAATGGTACATGTTTAGTTTGGACTAAAGTTGACACCCAGCAATGACATGAATTATTTGATCTGAATTTCTCTTTGGTCGTCATAAGTGACTCTCATCAAAAGGGAGATAGTGCTTAACATTTCACTTCATAGATGCTGAGGGATGAACTGTATCCCCTTAAAAGTCATCTGACAGCGCCTTGATTTTGGACTTCCAGCCTCCAGGACAGAAAAACAACATAATTCTGATGTTTAAGCCACGCAAGCTGAGGGTTCTTCATATGGGAATCTTAGCGGCATAACAGCACATGTGAAATTTGGTAAAACATGAGGTTAGAGGGCTGGGAGATGGCTCAGTGGCTAAAGCACTTGCTTGTAAAGTCTGACAGTCTGGGTTCAATTCCCCAGCACCCACATAAACCCAGATACACAAAGTAGCACATATGTTTGGAGTTCATTTGCAGTAGCAAGAGGCCCTGGTGTGCCCATCCCCCCCCCCCCGTTCTCTTTCTCTGCTCTCAAATAAATAAATAAATAGATATTTTTAAAATAATAAAAAAAAACATGAGGAAAGGAAGAGAAAGGGTAGAGATTCTTGGGTATGTGAAGTGTGGGACCATAGAGTACCCTCCAATGGACATTACCAATGACTTCTATTGTCCTCCCAGAGGAAGGCAGAGCCCACCTGGCTGTGAGCCTGACCCAGGCTTTCTGCAGTAGGCTTGTGCTCCTGGAGGCTGAATAAAGGTTCGCCTCTCTCTGCTAACTTGTTCTATCCAGGGCTTCTAGGAAAAGAGTGAGCTTGTTTCTAAGTTCTGACTTGCGTCTTTTCTGTTGCTAAACTTCCCTTTCTTTTTCTATTGCCATTTCTAAAACTAAAAACAAACAAACAAAAAAAAGAAGAAGTAAAAATTAAACTTTTTATGTTTCAATTGTTTCCCTACGATTGACTTGTCTAATCATTTTCCCTGAGGCCATGTTTTTGTATCCTTTTTAAAGTTGTAGGTCCACTTAAGACTCCCCTGAAAAGCTAACAGTTAGCCACATTGGAGAAACATGAATATATACACATTCAGAAACTATGTCATGCACAATGGAAGACTGTCCTGCTGTGATGGAGATGAGAGAGTGTGCTTGTTCCATAACTGCATAACAGCAACAGAAAAAATCCTAAACATGTTATTAATTTAAATGCTCTTTATAGACTCAGCAATTGCTAAATGAACTGTGTCATTCCTGGATAGTACCCACAATCTTTGTTAAGCTGAACTATTGCTAAGATTTAGAAACAGATATTAGAAGGCATTATACTGAGAAGATTAAGAACTTGGGGCCTGATTTCCCAGCCATGACCTTCCTTTGCTGGATGACCCCATTTCCTTATCTGTCAGATGGGGCTCACATTGAGTCCTTAATGCCTTTCTTATAGGGCTGCTATGAGGACTAAATGGGGTAACAACACCCATAATGAGCTTAGAACAGCATCAGGACACAGCAAGTGCTAGTCAAATATTTCATAGTTAAAGCTAAAAGCATCTTAGAACTCAGCCGGTGGGCTGTCCAACACAGGCCAGAACACAGCTTCCCTTTAAAGCCACAGTAACATGTTCTCTGGGGGCTGAGGTTGCTTCAAGGAGACCTGGTGTTTGCAGGGAGACTGGGGCTATGTGCCAGCACATACAGCAGACACCTGAGGACTCCGTGGTGCTTCCCTGCAGTTCTTAAGGCTATGGAAAAGTACCCCCAGGAGGAGTTGTCATAGCAACTTTTACTTGGCTGAACTGACTCTTCAGCATCTTGTAAATTCTTTTTCTAGCTTGGGACACAGACTGTGATCATCACCCCCAGGAGACTTGTCCTGGATCAGGATGGCTCCCTTGCTACCCAAGGAAAACATCACAGTCCCACCATTTCCTTGAGAGTCTCAGCAACACCCTATTTTCAGGCAGATTCCAGAAATCATTGCCTCCCTGGCCCCGCTCCCTGTGCCTCAAAGCCATGCCTCCAGCAGTCCCACTTGAGTGCAGGCTGAAAAGCAGGCAGGAAAAGAAACTCTTCCATGTCATTTTAATCTCTTCTCAAAGCCCCTTCCTTCTTTCCTTTCTTCCTTCCTTCTTTCCTTCCTTCCTTCCTTCCTTCCTTCCTTCCTTGTGTTGGTACCCTCTTTTCCCTTGTCCCTGCCCCCATTCCACTGGGAACCCTCCTCAGTGGGGTTGCAGGTATTCCCTACGTGGTTGTGGTTTATGCATTGTGGAAGCAGCAGTCAGTTGTTTTTTGGGGAGGGAGTGCCTCTGGGCATGATGTCTTCACCTGTGGCTCTTACAATCTTTCCACCCCTTCTTCCCCAAAATTCCCTGAGCCTTGGTGGGTGAGTTTTAAGTCAACTTCAGCGATGAGCTCTTAGGAACCTCTGGATCTCTTCAGAAGCCACTTTCTGAGCGCACTTCACGTGCTGGTCCTCGTTTCAGAAGCAGCATTACCTATCTTCTCCCAGATGCTGCAGAGCAGCAGCACGCTTCCAGCTTTGTCTTTTATTATTTTAAAACTATTTTTCAAAGAACCGTTTCCTGTATGGATGAGCCTATCATCTTCACTCAGCTATGATTTGGATTAAGATTTTTGGCCTACCCCATCATGGCATCAAAAAATCTTCTGATTCACAATTTCCCCTGAGGCCATTCAAAATTCAAGCCCAGGGCATTTTAGAGATCTCTCTCTTATATCTTTCTGTTTAACTTCATCCCCAGGGTCTGAGTAGGGCAGCACACAGGACCTCTAGTATGGGGTTTGCTGACATGCTAGGACACACCTTGTATGTACAGAGCTGTCTGCAGCTGATACAGTTTGAGATGACTCCTTGGAATGTCACTTTGAACGGCCCATGTCCTGACTTGCAGGTCCCCAGGCCCACTGCAGAGATGGTGGGGAGCAAGGAAAACACTCCATTAAAATGTCTACTCTTAGCTACTGCACTAGGTCAAGGCACTGCTTTCTGCAGGCTCTGGACTCTTAGATTTTGGGGTTCTAACTGGGACAACAGCTATGACTATGTGACTCTGTCCATTAGGGCTGGTTCATTTTAGCTAGTGTACACTAAAATCTATTTATCAGAAAATTCTTTTATTAGAAGAAACTTTTAGTTTGTCTTCTCTTCTCTTCTCTTCTCTTCTCTTCTCTTCTCTTCTCTTCTCTTTCTTTCTTGCTTGCTTAAGAAGCAAAGGCCACGGTGGGGGGTAGTGAATGGATTTGCCCATGCTCCTTTTTCTACAAAGAACCATCTGTTTATTATTGATGGAGCCAATGATACAGGAATTGGGGTTCCTTGCCAATGCACCAATAAGACATGCCAACCCAGTGATAATTTTGGGATGTCTTTTTTAAAAAAATATTTTATTTATTTATGAAAGAGAGAGAGAGAGAGAGAGAGAGAGTATGGGCACACCAGGGCCTCTGACGTGGCTCCTGGGAGATCAAACCTGGGTCCTTTGGCTTTGCAGGCAAGTGCTTTAACTGCTAAGCCATCCCTCCAGCCCTGGGATGTCTTTAGCATCTTGTCATATGAATTCAAAGAACGGAATCCACAGACCAGAGGATAAGGTTCAGGAAGATTTTATTATAGCATACAGCGTTAGGAGGGAGAGCTTTAAGAGAAGGGGAGATTAAGGTGAGGAAGAAAGACATAGCTCTTGCCCAAGGAGGCAAGAGGGGGTTTGAGAAGCCCAGCTCCAAATCTGGTTGAGGTCTCTTATGAGCCCCCTGGATGGGCAGCTTGTCTAGTCAGTCTAGTCCTGAGGTCAGGTGTCTTGGATCAGAATTTCTGGGAAAGAGAAATCTTCCCAGAAATCTTAATTATCTAGAGGCCTTCTCAGAAGAGGTCAGAGAT
This sequence comes from Orientallactaga sibirica, assembly GCA_036365145.1. Taxonomy (NCBI): domain Eukaryota; kingdom Metazoa; phylum Chordata; class Mammalia; order Rodentia; family Dipodidae; genus Orientallactaga; species Orientallactaga sibirica. The sequence goes on from JAEOAD010000020.1 coordinate 29,107,785, forward strand.
AAGGAAAGGTCAGATCTTTCTGATGTGTCTGACCTGTACTAAGTGTAATGACCTGTTTTCCCTATAGGCCCAAGAACAAATGCCATGTTTATCTAAGAGAAAGCTATTCACTTTGGGGTCTTGTCACACCTAGGATGCCTTACCAATTTCTATGTCTTATTGTTCACCAAGAATCAGGACACTTTCAGGTCAGCCCTACTGAGCTCCACACAATCTCTTCCTGACAAGTCAACAAAAAGTACAAAGAAACGATAAAGAGTAGGTTCATAGTAACACAACAGGAGTAAATAATTTTCCTTCCAACAGATGGCAAGACATGTTTATGCCAGCATCTGTAGTTCCAGTTCTATGACTGATTCCATGCACTGGGCCATCAGGAGGAATCCAAGTGGGAAGACACAGTTCCCTGAACTGTTGCTAATGAGCTGCCCCGATTTCATTTCCTTAGCTTGGATCTTTGAACTTCCTCTCTAGAGCAAGCATTGATTCCTTTGACCTTATGGTTCAAGACATAGTAGAGCTCTGCATCCAGGAATAAGCTCACGCAGACTCACACAACTCTTGAACACCCCTTAGCAAGCCTCCTTTATGCTGGGCCACAGGCTTCAAAGCTTGTCTCTTATGAGTGGAATTTTGGGTGTCTGATGGCATGGATCACAGCAGTATCAATATCCAGGGAAGAGAATAGAATAAGTCAATTGCTCAGGCACTACATACAGTCTATGTCCAGGAGTTCCAACTCTGCTCAGTCTTTAAACCTGTAACCTGGGACTTGACAAAAAAAAAGTCCTGCTGCTCTAGGATGCCTGGCACATTAGCAGGAAAGGTGGTGGCGCTTAGGGCACACTTGCTTGTCAAAGTGTGTCACTATTCACAGGGCAAGCACACATATTGTGAAGCTTGAAAAGCGCTGTGGAGCAGGCATGGAGGCCTGGGACCTGGAATGTGTGCCATAGTGTTGGAGAATCACATGGATTAGGGAAAAGTTTCTGCTCTCTTCTCTCCATTCTGCAGCCATTTTGACATTTCTAGAATCAGCTTCTCTGCAGTTCAGAGTCCTGGCATGCCAGGGTCTGAGAATCTCCAGCCATTTCTCTTGCTTCCTGCATCCGTCAGTGGGCAGTCCTTTGGACTAACATTTGGTTTATAGACTGCTAGTTTAGAAGTGTTGCAATGCACTTTGTACAGACAACAGTACTCTGATAGCAGTCATGTCCTTAAGGCAAGTTTTACTCAACACATTTTTTTAATCCCCAGTGTCTCTGATTTTCTTTAAAGCAATGATATCCCGCCAAGTCATGGAGCAAATAATTTCAAAATAAATATTAAGACACAAAGTCTGTACCATGCTCTGGGGCCCCACAGATTACTTTTCTAGTCTGTAAGAGACTTGTTAGTTGTGGCTATTGATGTTATAGGATTTCTCCAGTTTAACAGTTCTCATGGAGTCATAAATGTGGACACTTCATTCCATTTATATAAGCATAAGAGCTCTAGCGTTCACAAAACATAACATAAACTCCAAGGAGGTCCTGGAAGTGGAAAGAGTCATTTTGCATATTCCCTATTTCTCCCCCAGTTTTTCAAAGGAGAATCCATTTCTTTTTATATTTTTATTTTATGCACAGTTTGGGGGTTTGAATATGAAAAGTTTCCCACTACTACTCAGTCTCACTTTTTTTTTTTCCTCTCCTTGTTTCTCAGGATAAAAAGACTCAGATTGGGGGAAGCTGCTGGCAGCTGAATTTCATTAAGACTTTGATGGGAAACTCAAGTTGGAATTACAAACATCTGTGGTTAAACTTCCCTTTAGTAAACCATTTCCCAGAACTTTAGCACATGAGGAGCAAAAGAGAAAAATAGCTGAAAAGAATATACTACTCATTTGCAAACAGAAGAACAGATATTTAAATATTTGGCTATGTGGTCACTATATCTCAATGACCTCACAGACTAGAAAATAAGTAATTGTCTTAAAATACTAGTTTGGAACACGAAGTATGTACTGGAAGTCTGAGTTGAGTGGCTTCGAACCCATCAAATGTCTCAAAGTTACATCTAGCCATCATTATACGTATATGGTTACCAGAAATAAGAAAATCCCCTAAAAGACAATGTTGTGGCATTATTGACAAAACTATGTCAAGTCAAATTTGAGAATTTGTAAAGAAAAAAAGGATGCTGTCCTTATCATTTTCAAAGCTTTTTTTCTTGTTATTTGTTTTGTTTAATTTTTTCCCAGACTTAAAAACCCATTCATTTCTTTCAGTGCTTCAGAGATACTATTGCTAGTGAAAAGGTATTTAAAAAACAATTAAGGACTGGAGAGATTGCTCAGTGGATGGGGCTCTTGCCTGCAACACCTAATGACCCAGGTTCAATTCCCCAGACCTACCTAAAGCTAGATGCATGAAGTGGTACATGCATCTGGAGTCTGTTTGCAGCATCTGGAGACCCTGGCACACCCATTCTCTGTCTCTCTTCTCTTTCTGCTTGCAAATAAATAAATTAAAAAAATAAAAAAATTAGCTAAAGCTCTGTAGTATTGCTCAAGAAGCAAGTTTGTAAACAAAAGTTGAAAATAATCAAATTTACTGAATTAGGTAAGATTTAGACAACAAATGCTTTTAGCAAGATACTAACCACTAACTAACTGGAGTCTAGATAGACAGTGGAAGAGGGAGAGAAAGGGAAAATGTAAGAGAGCCAAGCTAACTTTATATTAGTTATATATATATTTCACAACAGTCTTACAAGGCAAATGCATTTGTATTCATTTTAAAATCCAAAGAATAATTTCTGTAAAATGGACTAATTTGTACAAAGTCACAGGACTCAGAAGTCCTGGCATTGGATTCATACATCTGTCTGGCCATAGGCCCGCATTCTGCCTTTGTGAATTTCAAATATGGTGAGGTAGAGACTACAAATAAGTCACCCTTGGGCTGAATCTGACCTTCAGAGATTTGTGCCCACAGAGTATCAAGAAATTGAGTCAGCAGTTTCACTTAAGAAGCCAGATTCTGTCTCTTCTTGAAAAAATAAATAAACAACCCAAAACCCCAGAAAGTTGGCAAGCTGAGAGGTGGCTCCTCCCAGGAGATCTCTTGCCCGTGACTCAAGGCTGGTCACCCACAGGCAGTTTGTCCTCCACCATGCTGGCTCCACACAGGTTTTTTTTTTTTTTTTTTTTGCCTCTGTAAGTATATATAAATTTTAAAAATTTCTTTGAACCATACACTCTCACAGATCCACTTTTGGATATGTACTCAAAAAAACTGAAAGCAGAGACTCAATTAGACACTTGTATGCCAAAGTTCATAGCAGCATTCATGACACTGAAAGGTAGAAACAAAATGTTTTTCTATGGATGGATGAGTAGATGAAATGTTTTACACACACACACACACACATGCACGCACGCATGCACGCACAGAGAGAGAGAGAGAGAGACATAGGGATCTATATATGTGTCTACAGACATCTATATGTGTGTCTATCCACATGTGTATGCACACAGACTGTCATCCAGGCTTCAAGGAATGAGACTCTGACACACATGTTATGACATGGATGAACTTCAACAACATCATGCTAAGTAAAATAAACCAGGCACAAAGAACATGCACTATCTGATTCCACTTACATGAAGTGGCTAGAGTAGCTAAACTTATACAGTCAAATGGTGACTGCTAGGAGCTGAGGGAATGGGTTAACAATGGAGTGAGTATTTAAAAGGCTTTAGCTTAGGGCTGGAGAGACGGTTTAGTGGTTAAGGTGCTTGCCAGCAAAGCCTAAGGACCGAGGTTTGATTCTCCAGGTCCCACATAAGCCAGATGCACAAGGTGACACATGCATCTGGAGTTCTTTTGCAGTGGCTGGAGGCCCTGATACATCCATTCTCTGTCTGTCTCTTCTCACCATCTCTCTCTGCTTATGAATAAATAAATACAATTATTAAAATAAGTAAAAAACATTTAAATTTATGGAATCAATGTTCTATCACATTTTTTAAAAATGTCCCATGGTTAAACCACAGAACTCTGGAACTAAAGGAAATAGAAGTCCTTATTTTCTAGTATTTTTAAATAGTAAATTCTATAGGATAGGCTACATGTTCCTGTAGGTAGTACCGTTTTCTAATTCATTACCTTTTTAATCAAAAGCTTTTAATTTACACCATAGCATCATGTGGAGGAAACATGCTAAAATATTTTTATGAAGGGAAGACAGGCGCGGAGTCTATTACAGAATTACATACACAAAGAGAGAAATCCAGGAGGCCCACTGGTAAAGAGAAAAGAGCATGGGATATTGAAACTTGGGGAAGGCATGGTATTGGTGTCTTCACACATCAAGTGACTCATTTGCAGAATAGAATGGGTGTAATTTTCACTATTGAATATTAGGTGAAGATAATACACATAGGTTTGTGGGGCAAAATGGAAGTTAGTAAGTGTTATGTTTTTTTTTCATAGTTTAAAAATAGATACTGATGTGAGATGTAGTTAAGTGGTAGAGTATTTGCCCAGCACTACAAACCAAATAAATACAAATTAAAAAGTAGTATCAAGGGCTGGAGAGATGGCTTAGCAGTTAAGGCGCCTGCTTCCTAAACCTAAGATCGCTGGTTCCAATCTCCAGCGGTTCCAATCTCCAGGTCCCACGTTTAACCAGATGCAAAGTGACGCAAGGGCGTAATGCCGCACTTGACCACAAGGGGGCACACACATCTGGATTTCGTTCACAGCAGCTGAGAGGTTGCTGGCGCACCCATCTCTATCTGTCTCCCTCTCTCTCTCTCTCTCAAAAAAAAAAAAAAAAAAAAAAATAAAATAAAATAAAAAAATAAAATAAAAAGTAGTATCAAGCAAGGCCTGAAGGGGAGCTACTCAAGTTGTCGGTAAAATAGTTAAATAGTGTGTTATTTTTTCTAGTAATATTAGATATTGGTCTTTGAATGACATTTTATAGTTCTTCTTCTTATTTATTTATTTATTTATTTTGGGGGATAGGGCACATTTGTGCCACGCATGTACCACATGTGGCTCTACTTGGGTGCTGGGAATTGAACCCAGGCTGACAAGCTTTGCAAGCAAGTATCTCCAACCACTGAGCCATCATCCCTGCCCCACATATTTTCTCATAAAAAAACTCTGATCCCTACAGATACTTCTATTTATAATTCAACCACTTCTTTCTATATTTTCCCGCATTATCACACTGCTTTTATAAAGTCTTCCTAAGCTCTGCCACTTTCCAGATTGAGGACTAGACCTCTCTGTTTGTCAAATGAGGAGATAACTGCACCACCCTGTTGACATATCATGAAGGTGAAAGGAAATGGCTTATGGGAAGTGTGTGAGTGGATGTCTGGCACGTGGCAAGGACCCAGAGGGTTAGCTACCCCACCACTATCCTGTCCTTCTAAACTAACTTCTATAAAGCCTGCTTTGCTGTTTGGCAAGTAAAATATTATGCCCTAATAATCTAACTCAGGAGTAATTTTTGTTTTTTACCACACTGTCTCCAGGAAACTTGAAGTCATTCTTACACAACATCAATCCATTCTGCTGTGTAAAGTGGCAAGGTTTGTTTTTTATTCTCTCTCTTAAATCGCTTATTTCTTGAGGGTAAAAGCGAGATCCTGCCGGGTTTTACCCCTCCTGCTCTCCATTTTATTGCTCTGAACATGATAAATCTCTAAACTTGTTTGTATGACTGAATAAAGGCAATGGAATGATGACTGAAAACTGGGATCCAAACCAGCTGAGCTAGTTGTTAGAAGAGCAGCCTAGGAGGGTGGCCCAGGCAGGACACCTTGTCCTCCTTTGGAATCTCTTTCAAAGCAAGGGGCGAAGATAAGGTAAAGGAAGGCAGATAGTGAGAGATACACGCTGACTTTTGGTAAACATTCTGCAACCCCTCAATGGCACAGAGCCTGACAATGTGTCGGGGCATGAGATCACATGTCAACACTGAAAAGAATGAAGAGGGAAAGTCCCAAAGTCCCCCAGAATTAGTCTCCTTTATACAAGTCTCCTTTGAAGCAAGTCCCTTTATCCACAGCGGGAGGCACAAGGGCTCATGGAGCATTGAAAAGGGAATTTAACATAGTACTGATAGACCTGTTTCCCCCTCAGGGGAGTTTGCTAATTATTGTCAATGATCTTTTCTCATTTTGGTATCAAAACCAGGAACAATGCTGCTACCTGCCTCCACCCATGCCCACTTGGCCCTTCTAGGCCCTTGTATTTTTCAGAGCGGCTCCACAGTGTCAACCCCTAGCCTAGTGGCCGTGACTTTGTTTAACTCTTCTGATGTCTCAATAGACAAGAATCTCACTTTCCCCAAGGATCTGATATTGGCTCCTTGGAGGAGGTGGAGGCATCGTCCCCTCTGCATTCTTGTCTCCCCAGCCCTCCAACCCGTTTGTTTGTATTTCTATACTGGCCAAGATTTTTGCTGAGTTTTATTTGCTACAATGTATACTGTGAAATGAAAAAGTCTTTCTTTTTTTTTCTTCCTTCCTCCTTTTCTTTCCTTCCCTGCTTCCTTCCCTCTCTCCCTTCTTTCCCCTTTATTTCTCCTTCCTCTTCTCTCTTTCTTCTTTCCTTTCTTTCTCTTATTGTGAAGTGTTTGAATATTGAATGTTCTTTTTGAAGCCACTAGTCTCCCCCTTGCCCACCCTCACCTACTGAAAATTACTGCTGTCACCACACATTCAGCAATAATGGACTCAGTGAATTGCTTGTCAAGAAGTAGAAGGTGGGGGAAAACCCTCCCCATATGAGTATAGAGTTACCTATGGGTGCTTCTCTTTTTATATCCTTTCCATCGTGAGGAGAAGCTTTTTATAAAGAAAGGACAGGGCTGGGAAAATGGCTTAGTAGTTGAGGCGTTTGCTTGCGAAGCCTAAGGACCCAGGTTTGATTTCCCAGGATCCACGTAAGCCAGATGCACATAGGGGCGCATGCATCTGGAGTTTGCTTGTAGTGGCTGGAGGCCCTGGCATACCCATTCTCTCTTTCTCTGTGTCTGCCTCTTTCTCTCTCTCTCTCTATCAAATAAATAAATAAATACAATATTTTTTAAAAAAAGAAAATGACAGTTCTTCCGTCCTGGTCAGCCAGGCCTCTTCATCCTTTCATTGTGTGCAAGTTTCACTCAGATTTGCTCCCAGCTCACACTGAGTACCACTATAGGCCAGAGATTCTGGCCAAGCACTCAAGAATGGGGAAGCTGGGGAGGACCATAGGGGATTTCAGCCAAGCACCTCCTACTGACCCATGCTTGCCTTAGTACTGATTTTTCCTTCTCTTTGAAGGATATTTGAGGAATCACCATTCACATAAATACAATTGGAATAAAGTGAATGTATTTTTAGAATACCATCCCATCCACATTCTGAACCTCTCCCATGAATAAATGTGTCCATCTTCTCTTCTATGTAAACACAATCTCCTGACCCAATCCAGTGAAGTGGTTGTGCTATGTTATTAAGTCTTTGGAATGTATTTGGTTTAAGATTTGCTTACCGGCTATAAAGAGCATGGGAAATCTGATGGTGAAGCACTGGGCTCGCCCTGGGACCACAGCAAACTGTGGGAACTTATTTGTCTCATCCTACCCCATCTACACCATGTACTTTGACCTTCCTGGGGATGACTAATATCTTCTTTCTAGTCTCTAAAGCCCTCAATTGACGTTTTGAACCTATTAGACTCTGACAACATTGAACATTTAACTTACTTTAGGATATTCTTTCTGATTGGAAGGATACAGGCAAACACATACAACAACATTAATATACAATAATATGTAAGATAGTACCAGGGGAATAAAGTTCTTAGAAACCAAAAATCAGTCTCAATTTATCATAATAGCGTCATGTATAAAGCATTTCAAACTATACCAGACACCGTGCTAAACACAAAATTTTATCTAACTTCATCACAATAACTCTATGAGGCATAAAGTAGGTATCAATAACTTCTAGTTGCCTCAGTTTTTTTTTAAATCTGCAATTAGGGCAACTCTAATTTGCCCAAGAAGTTTGCAATATAAACATGGGACCATGATCTGAAAGTCTGCCAATAGAACACTACTGTGCCACCTTCCTATTTATTTCAATAAACATAAGAGTATATGAGAAATTGCCCAAAGCTTCATTACTAATTTTAAGGTCCTCCAACACTCAAATAATAATTTTCTTAAATTTTTATGGGATGCAAAATGCAAAAAAAGAATGCAAAAGAAATGGTTGTGTATGCTTTTCCCTTTGGGCTTACCAGATACACATACAGAAGACCTAGAGAAATTGAATTCCAGATGCACAAGAAACTTTTTAAAAGTATAATTATGTTCTACAAAATATCTGGTACATGACCAGAAGTGTACTCATTATTTATCTGTAGTTCACATTTAAGGGAGTGTCTCATAGTCCATCTGCCAATCCTTTCATTTAGGGACTTTCCATGCTCAAAGCAACAGGTGGAGATAATGCTGCCTGGGGTTGTTTTCAATAGTGCCAAGAAGCAAGGCATCAATGGAAACATTGATGGGGTTTCTTCTGGTCTGGCCTGGCCTGTGTGTGGGTGTGACTAGAAGGCAGGCGGTTTCCTTCTCATAGATGTTATATTTTGCACCACCATCAGAGTTTGGTACACTCTAGCTCTACCCGCCTTCCCGCTGTTGGAGGAAGCATGGGCAGAGTTCACCAAGGACCAGCTTTATGCACCCTGTTTTTTTTTAAACTATTTTTATTTTTATTTATTTATTTGAGAGAAAGAGGCCGATAAGGAGAGAAAGAAAGAGGGGGGGGAGAGAATGGGTGTACCAGGATCTCTAGCCAGTGCAAACGAACACCACATGCACTGCCATGCACATCTGGCTTATATGGATACTGGGGAATCTAACCTCGGTCCTTAGGCTTCCCAGGCAAGTGCCTTAACCACTAAACCATCTCTCCAGCCCTGCACCTTGTTTTTAATCAACACTTAGTATCTACAGCTGTACTACTGATGAATAGAATGAAGACTCCCTAGTGTCAGTCCACATGTTTTAGCTATGTGCCTGGGGCAGCCTGAGTATAGGGTGTGCAGTGTGTGTTTTTTTAAGCTAATGGCTCTTTCCTTTCCCATGAACTTCTGTAACTTTGTTTTCCTCCCTCTTAGCATCTCCCCTGCACTGGACATGCTATTGTCTGTCTGGCTTTTAAATCACTCGCTCTGGATTCACCCCCCCCCCCCACTTCACCAGATACCTACACTGTGGTTATGCTTCTAACCTGAAAGTTCTCTTCAGGTATTCAAAGGGAAGCTCTGTGAATAAACACTGATCAATAGTGTGCCTGATCAGCTGTCCTTTGGCGACAGGCTTGATTTAATCTTGCTTCTGGATTAAAATGTCCATTTCTATCTAGACACTCACTCCGGGCCCCTGACCCTCACTCACTCCTCCCCACTCCACCTCGCCTTGCTTTTCTTTAACTTGACACAAAAGGTTGGGTTCCCTGATAGTAACCTCCCGGGTTATCCAAAAAGCAAAGAGGGACAGGCTTACTGGTGACCACCATGGCTTGGCAAAATGACTTGAAACACCCAAGAAGAAAATTACCTAAGGCAGAGTTCTCAGGTGAGTGTAACAGACCCTCCAGAGCATAAAGTCTATTAGACCTTCCAGAGCATAAAGACACATGGCTCTTGACAGACATGTCCCAAAGCCTCAACTTTCAACCCACAACATCGAGACCCAACTGACGAAACTATTTCAAGGTTCTGAATGGACCCAGTCCAGGTGAAACTCTCAAGACCATGGGAAGAGAGAGAGAGAGAGAGAGAGAGAGAGAGTGTCACACACAGAGAAAGACAGAGATCTAGAGCGAGAGTGGGGAGAGTCACATGGGGGTGGGTAGGTGGAGGGATGGAGAGTCACAGAGAGAGGGGAGACAGAGAGAGAGAGAGAGAGAGAGAGAGAGAGAGGTACAGCCCAGGCGGGGGAACGCAGTTACCCAGCAGGGTGTCCCCGCCAGGGAGGTTCTCTGTACCTGGGCATCCTTAGCGGGCGGCAGGAGTCCGGGAGGCCTGCGGGGCTCGCTGGTCTCTGGTGAGTCGGGCCTGCCTAGCGCCGAGCTCCCTTCGATGTCATAGGCGCCGTGGTCCCCGGACGCCGCGTGGGCGCAGGCGGTCCATAGCAGCCACAGAGACAGAGCGGAGCCCCAGGCTGCGCTCAGAGCCATCTCTCCGGGGCTCGGGGGCTGGGGTCGTGGAGGGTCCCCCGGGGTAGTTTATTTCTTCTGGACCTGCAGGGTCCAGATGTGGCAGATCCAGGGAGCCCGACCCACAACTTCGTTTAAAAAAAAATAATAAAAAAGCAAGCGTGGTGGGGGAGAGAGTCAGCCTAGTGTCTGCGCTCTCTTCCCTCCTCCCATCCGCTGGCACTTGGTCTCTTTGCCTCTCCCGCCGCCCCCGGCTGGGCTCTGGGACCTGCGGATGGATGGACAGATGGATGGATGGATGGATGGAGCCGGGACCCCCGCGAGCGGCCAAGGGCAGCGCAGACGGGGACAGCAGGGCCACCTTCTCTGCTCGGCGGCCTGCCTGGACCGAGGACGGCGCAGTTCTGGCTTCCTTCCCGCACTCATTCTCACCACTCCCTTTTCACCTTCCCCTTCCAGGCCCTCCCACTCCAAGTTGGCTTTCCCGACCCCGAGGTCGAGTCTCGCCTTGCCGCCTCCCCTCCCCCTCCTGGCTTGGAGCCCCTCCAAGGACTCCAGATGAGGACGATGCGGCGTCTGTGTGATTGCTTCCCCACACCCCTATTGATGGAATCAAGGCGCCGGATGTCTCATCTATATTTATATAGAATTTTTTTAGTGCCCCCCCATCCAATAACGTGCAGGGAAAGTGGGTGGAAAAGGGATTCCAAGGGCTGGAGGGAGCCAGAAGTAAATGACCATGGCTTCAGAAGCCAGGGGCAGGGTGCCCACTTTCTGGAGCTGACTTCTCCTTTTCTGGAGATGGTCTGCAGCGCTCTGCCTCTCCTCTGAAGCTCTCTGCCACCCCTCTTTCTCCAGAAAGTCCTCACTCAGAGGGCTGGGGGGGGGCGGGGAGGGTATCTCTCACTGCAGTGTTGGAAAATGACTTCATTACTCAAATGCATGAACTTTTATTTACAAAGAACATCTTGTTTCCCCCCTAAAGAGGTGCTTTGTGAGGGACGCGGAACAAGGCTTGCAGTGTGTAAGCCTGTCAAGCACGCTGCCTACAGCCGGACCTCTCCTCTAGGTCTGCAATCTCATGCCTTCTCCATATGTCTGTGTCATGTCACCTTGCCAAGATTTCCATGTGACATGGGCTACAGCGATGCAGGGGGTGCTCCTGCGGAAGGACCAGTGGCTTTTGCAAGCTTCATGGCCCAGCTTTATTATCTCTGCGAGGATGGCCCAGCTTTATTATCTCTGCGAGGCATCAAAGCAGTTTTAAAATGACCAGGCGAAGTAACCAGAAAATGACACCTAGGCGAGTTTCCAGGCACTTGAAATCACAGCTGTACATGAAACTTCTGGTGGACTCCACACCGAAGCTGTTTTATCTGAGGACACACAATATGACCACTTATGCTGCAATCACATGCCAGATACTTGCCATAGGTCATTCGGAAAGGCTACAGGGTCATTGCATAGTAGGGCTATGATTTCATTCTTATAGAAAATAACAGGAGGTTCCAAGAGACTAGGACATTTTCCCAAGGCCATCCAGTAGGAAGCTGAGCTGAAGTTTGAGTTAGAGCCTTCCTGCCCCAAAGCTCCCCTTCCTTCTGCAACACACTGGAGCTCACCGTGAAGAACTTGCGTTTAGAAGCAGGGGGTGTGAGCACTCCCACATTCCCAGTGATTTCTATGTGCTAAAAATTTGCATAAATTACCTCACTTAATTTTGTTTTAATGATTATTCCAAGAAATAGGTCTCATTATACACATTTGGCAAGAGTGAATGGCACTGTAACCTAGGTAATGGACCAAGTCATAGAATGTCAACTTTCTTACTCTTCAAAAGTGCCCAAGGAGTTCAGGATGCGGTGTGGAACCCTAGGATATGAACAGAAATGACTCTGAGAGTCTGGTGAGACCAGAAGCATCTCACGAGTGCAGCTGGGGAGATGAGAACAGGGCCTGATGGACCTAGATTAGAAGCGAAGGGGATCGCCAATATTTGTAGGATGGACTAGAAATGATTCCCTAGATATCCCTGGACCTGTGTGCTGCTTTGTGTGGACTTAACCATCTCAAGACACACTCCCTTCATGTCCCCTGCCAGGCCACTTAAATCCCGTCACTACTTGTTGATTGGGAGGTGGACTTGAGCCTACTCCTGACTCCTGACTTCACTTTCAATAATGCCGTTTTGGCAAAAACAAACAAACAAACAAACAAACAACAATAAAAAAAAAACATCAAAACCAACTAGTATTGGTTTCTGTGTGCTGGGCAGGGAGCTCTTGCTCAATGTTAGTAGGGTCCTCAATTTTAAATAATAAAGTTGTTTAATATGAAAGGACCAATACCAGAAGTCTCAGAAAGAGTTCCCATACATCCCAAGGTACCTGTCACATTTTCATCTAAAGAGTTAAAAATCATGTGGCTGGAGAGATGGCTCCGCTGTTAAAGGCACTTGCTTACAAAGGCCGATGGCCCAAGTTCAATTCTGCAGTATCCAAGTAAAGCCAGAGGTACAAAGTGGCTCATGTGTCTGAAGTTAGTTTGTAGTAGCAGGACACCCTGCTGTGTCCATTCTCTTTCTCTCTCTATCTCTCTCTTTCTCTCTCTGCCTCTTTCTCTTTCCAATAAATAAATAAATAAATAAATAAACAAATAAATAATATCTTAAAAATAATATAAATAATATAAATAGAAATTGTATTGCCAGGAATTTCTAGGTTAAATTGTGACCAACTTCTTGCCCATAAATCAGCTAACCTGCTAAATTGAGTGAAAGGCCTTAAAACATATATTAGGTTTGGATGGCCAGACTCTTGAGAAAGAACAATAATGCTCAATTATTCTGCTCCTTTTAAAATAAATTTAATAATTAATAATTTTTGAGGCAGTGTCTCACTGTAGTCTAGGCTGATCTGACTCACTTTGAGGCTCAGGCTGGCTTTGAACTCAAAAATGATCCTTCTACCTTAATCTCCCAAATGGAGTGCTGGGATCAAAATTGTGTGCCACCATGCCCAGCTTACAGGAACTTTAAATAATGATTTATATCATGAACTATCACACAGTCTGACTTTATCCATTGACAGCCTCAACACACAAAGACTGTTTATATCATTTATTTTCTAAGGATTTCACTCATAAGCTATCAATCAATCATGTGTTTTTCTGTTTAACTTCTGACCTATGTAAGAGGCCCAGCAATCAGTACACAGGTTTTGCAAGAAGGCTTGAGCAGTAGAATAGGAGTGTATTTGTCTAATACCTAATCACTCTTTATTTTTGATTAAGTGTATGTTGCGAAAATTTTCCCTTATCTTTCTGTAGGTTCTGTCATTATTTTTTAGGCAAATGGCACCAATTGTAAAATCATGGGTTTCTGTATGAAATAAAGCAGTTCAGAATTGTGGGCCTGTTTATAGAAATTCTAAGAGCTTGATACAAAACTTGGTTTCTTTGAATGTCAGTTTCATAACCTGTAAAATGGGGAAATGATGTAGTAAATAATTAAACCAATAATGTAGACTGGCATATATAAAGTCCTTGCACAGTAAATATAATTTAGTTATACAATATTTTCAAGTATTAAAGCAGAACAAAATGACAATTTCTTTTTAAAAAATATTTTTATTTATTTATTTGAGAGACAGAAAGAGGCAGAGAGAGGGAGGGAGAGAGAGAGAATGGGCACACTAGGACATCCAGCCACTGCAAACGAATTCCAGATGCATGCGCCCCCTTGTGCATCTGGCTTAGGTGGGTCCTGGGGAATCGAACTTGGATTCTTTGGCTTGGTAGGCAAGCACCTTAACCACTAAGCCATCTCTCCAGCCTCGAAAATGACAATTTCTACAGAAACAAAGCAACGGTGATCTTGTGGCTTTGGTGACTGCCTATGGGCTGAGAACAGCCATGCCCATTTCTGGATGCTCCTGGGTCCTGCCCGTTCCTAACTATTGAGTGAGGCTGTCATGGATCACAGGAAGAGTGGGCAGACAGTGAGAGAGCCAGGATGAGTCTTTTACCACAAGCTGGAAAACATAGTGGCAAAGGGAATGATCTATCTTCTCACCAAAGAACCACTGTCAGGCCACGCAAGGCCAGCATATAGGGCACTCATTCCTGCTAGCGTTTCTGTGTGGCCGCTTTACCTTTGTCCAGTTATTTCTTGGACTTGGGGATGAGGATTCACCGAGAACATTCGTGACTGTGGCATCCTTTGGGACCCCCTACCCTCCCCATGATCATCTCTAGGCATAGAAGATGGCATGAACATTCCGAGAAGCCTATTATTAGTGGTTAAACGGCTTGTCCACGGACACCAGACCAGTGAATGCAAAATCCACACCTTCCAGCTTCTAGATCAATTGCTTTCCCAACTATACCAAGCTAATTTTAGTTCTGGCAGCAGCAGATCTGGTGATTTTGAGGCTTTATCAAAAGAAAGTTCTGGAATTCCCTTATGAGTCCCCCACTCTGTCCCCAGTGCAGTTAGTAGAAGATAAATATCACGGTTGCCTGTCTCTTGGGCACTTGGCTTATTAATAGGGGCCTGTCTTCGGCATCCAGGGATCTAGCGAGGGTGTTGTTAACACATCCCATCTGCCCTTCTGGAAATAGAATGTTGTGTCAGCTGCTATTTTGGATGTGTAGGTGCTAATCTTGGCACAGCTAGACTGAGGTTTGTTGTGGGTACAGTGTAATAGAGACAATAACTTCATGAGGGAATTGGTCAGAAAAGCAAGTTGAATTGGGCTGCCCCCTGCTGCGACGTCTCGAATCCTGTGGTAGGAATAACAAAGTGTAAACGCTGACTCTTCTTTCTATGAACACTCCTCTATTCTTACATTGAGGTTCTCCTCCATGGATAACTGGTGGGCATTCAGAGTGATAGCAAGAGCTAGAGATGGAGGAAGCCTTTTAAAAGCTGTCCTCCATGGGCTGGGGAGATTGCTCAGTGGTTAAAGGTGCTTGCCTATAAAGCCTGATGGCTCAGTACCCACATAAAGCCAGTTGCCCAAAGCGGTGCATGTGTCTGGAGGCCCTACATCCCATGCTCTCCCTCCCCACCTCTAATAAATAAATAAATATTTTTTAAACACATAGCAGGAGTTTGTTCAGGAAGTGGAGGCCATGGTGTTATCTCACACCCTTTTCTGTTATGGCCTCTTTTGGTTTTGAGCATATACTTGCTGCATTCTTCACCATCACCCCTTTTTCTATTTATTCAATCAGCATTTATTGATCACCAACTTGGGCAGGCTCTGACACTCGGGATAAGCGGTCATAGCATGATCCTCACTGTGCAGGATTCTGAGACAGACAGGCAGAGGTCAGCAGGCCCTGGCAGGAAGGTAAAGTGATGACTCGGAGTCCAGAAAGGATGTGTAGACAGACCTTTACAGAAGTGCAGCTGGGAGAAGTCGGGGAAGGTTCTAGAAGAAAGCCATGGTGTTGAGTCTCAGCAGATGCAGGGGAAGCAGATGCTCCCAGAGTGCAGAAGGACAGAGTTAGTGATGGTCTAGGAGGAATGGAGGAAGGCTTGTAGTGCTCCTTGAGACCCAGATCCTTGAAGTCCAGGTCCCGTGAGCAACAGAGCATACTTCTGGATGTAAACATGACCACGACAGAGCTCTTCATAACATTTATGGGCTGAACAAATCTCAAGAAAACCAGTGGGAGGGAAGACCAACTTGAAGAGGCTTCCTCTACCTCCCAGTATTCTTGTCATCCGTTCCTCTTCACAGGCCTGAACTTCCACCAGAGCGACTCCTAGAGGAGAATGTGGGTGCGAGCAGACCAGGATATTAGCAGAAAAAGCCCCGCCCTCTCGCCACCCAGTGTCTGTCTTCACAGTCAGGGCTAGTGCTTGTTTCTCTGAGCTCATCTTAAAATTGAACCTTTTCTTCAGGTGAAGAAATTTAAGCCTAGGAATGATACAACTTGGCCATGTGCTCCAGGCACAGTAATCATAATAAAACTATAAATTACAGATATCAAAACATGAAGAAGCAGTGGTCATAGGAGACACTACTTTGGGGCAATGAAAATGCTAAAATTGTTTTTGGTGACAGTACCTTCAAGCTTTGGTCATACTCACGTTAGTGTATTTCATTTAACTTTATATGTTATATATTCCACTATATATCTTACATGTCTATTTTATGTTCATTTTGTATATTGCATCTGTTGTTTTGTTTTACAAAAATAATCAAACTGGATATAGCATTTTTAAAAGTTAAAAAATATTTTTATTTATTTATTTGAAAGCAGAGAGTGACAAAGAGAGAGAGAGTGAAAGAGAGAGAGAGGGAAAGAGAGAGAATGGGTGTTGGGGCCTCTAGCCACTACAAACTCCAGATGCATGTGCCACTTTGTCCATCCAGCTTTATGTGGGTACTGAGTATTCAAACCTAGGTCATTGAACCCAGGTCATTAAGTTTTGCAGGCAAGTGCCTCACCACTGAGCCATCTCTCCAGCCCGGTATATAATATTTGTTTTTTGAAGCAAGCCCAACAGACTGCCTTTTTAAAATGCAAGAGTAAGAAAGTGTGTGTGTGTGTGTGTGTGTGTGTGAGAGAGAGAGAGAGAGAGAGAGAGAGGGAGAGGGAGAAAGAGAGAGACAGAGAGAGAGTTGGCACATCAGGGCCTTCAGCCACTACAGTTGAAATCTAGACACCTGTGCCCCCTTGTGCACATGTGCAGCCTTGCATGCTTGCTTCACTATGCATGTGGCTCATGTGAGACCTGGAGAGTTGAACGTGAGTCATTAGGCTTCTCAGGCAGGTGTCTTAACTGCTAGGCCATCCCTTCAGCCCACATATAACATTTTTTAAATAAACCTTTTAATTTATTTATTTGGAGGAGAGAGAGAGAGAGAAAAGAGAGAGAGAGAATGAATAAGATTATGGGCATACCAGGGCTTTTGCCACTGCAAATGAACTTCAGATGTATGTGCTATTTTGTGCTTCTGACTTTACATGGGTACTGGGGAGTTGAGCACCAGCTGACAGGCTTTGCAAGCAAGCACCTTTAACGCCTGATCCATCTTCTCAGCCCTGCATATAACATGTTGAGCCTGTCCCCCATGCCCATGCAATTCCAGTATGTTAGTGTGAAGAGCTCACCATGTCCACATCCTTCGAAGATGAGGTCAGTTTTGAGATGAGTTAGGAAGCGGAAGAACCCTTTCTCCTTATGCAGGCCTTGAAGACAGAGACTGTAACTGAATCAAGAATGACAATAGTAGCATGGATACCCTGATGTAAGTTGTTCCACTGAATGGACACAACACAGGTGACAGAGAATGGTCCTAACAAAAATCACTGACCTGCCTCTTCTGTGGGCATCCTTTCTTAGTCAATAATTGCATCCGTGCTAAAGGAGAGTGATTGATACTTCTATGATGCACTCAGTGGAGAGAATGGACATTAGCACTGTTTAGCTCAGCCACTAGATTTTATTGAGAGTCTTTAAAATGATATAATTAAGAATTGGGGTCTGGAGAGACTGCTTAGCAGTTAAGGCACTTGTCTGCAAAGCCAAAGGACCCAGGTTCGATTCCCTAGGACCCACAAAAACCAAATGCACAGGGTGGAACATGCAACTGGAGTGCTTTCACAGCAGCTGGAGGCCCTGGCATGAACACACACTCTCTCTCTTTCTATCTGCCTTTTTCTTTCTTTGCCTTTCTCAAATAAATAAATAATTTTTTAATTAAAAAAGAAAAGAATCGGAGGCTGGAGAGATGGCTCAGCAGTTAAGGCACTTGCTTGAAATGCCTCACATCCCAAGTTTTTTTTGTTTTGTTTTGTTTTTTGGGATTTTTTTGTTTTTTGAGGTAGGGTTTCACTCTAGTCCAGGCTGACCTGGAATTAACTACAGATCCAGGGGAAGTTCTCAGGGTGGCCAGCCTGCTCTTCAGGGCCAAGCGGAGAGAGAAAAATCATCCTCCTACCTCTGCCTCCAGCCAAAAGGTGCTGGGATTAACTCCTGTGCACCACTTTACAATGGAATCTCAAACCCACCATCCCAAGTTTGATTCCCAGAAGTAATGCATCTGGAGTACCAAGAGGCCCTGGAGTGTCTGTTCTTTCTCTCTCTCTCTCTGTTTGTCCACCTTTCCATTTGTGTTTGCAAATAAATAAATAAATAAATATTTTAAAAATGAAAAAAGAATTGAACAGCTATTTTTGTCCCCCACATTCCCAGTCACCAAGGGAACGAGCCACTAAGCGAAGGTTGTTGTCATCATAGTGGGTACATAAGCAGGACAGAAAGTTCAAGTCTGTTCTTATCCATCTTGTTTGAGGAGCTGCACATGTCAGCTTCTAAGATTTTTAACTCAAAAACAATTACCTGGATCATTCTAGAGGGTAAAGTGAGGCACACTGATCCAGGTAATTGTTTTTGACATGCTCACTTTAGGAAATCAATTGACTTTAGGAAAAAATCTCAGAAATAGGAGGAAATCACCAAAATAATGCCTCAAAATTTCATAACGATTTAGTTTGGAAATGAAAGACTGTAATTGCTCCTCCCACAAGTGAGGAACATGTCTGGCTCTGAAGGGCTGGAAGTACAGGTTCCGACCCACAGGACATTGTCCAGTCCTTCTCGCTGCACCTTTTACCCTGAAGGAGGAGGAGGACCAGTGGGAGGGGGAGGGGAAGGTGCTGAGCAGCGGTGCTAGCTGTCTGCAGAACGTCATCAGGAAAAGAACATCGACACATCAAAGATATTGCTCTTTCCCCCCAAGTCCATGAGTCAGTAGACATTTCTTAAAAGAGAAATTAGACGTCAATGTTCAAAACTCAGCCTGTGAAAAACAAACCGACCAGTCTGCGCATTCAGATAGTCTGTGTTTCTAGCTTACTATTCTACTCATCGGCTGTGTGATCCTTTTGTTTGCATGTGTGTGTGTGCATGCATGTGGAGGCCAGAGGACAACCTTGGGTGTCTTAGGAACTCTGTCCGCATCTTTTTGAGCCAGGGTCTCTCATTGGCCTGAGCTCACCATGTATGCTAGATTGGCTGGCCATGGAGCTCTAGGGCTTTTCTTGTCTCCCAGGGCAGGGTTACAAGCGCATGCCACCGCACCCGGGCTTCTGGGTATCCAACTCAGGTCCTCATGCTTGCTAGGCAAGCAGTTCACTGACTGAGAGAGACCCCAGCCTGCACCCAAGTGATTTTGAAAATTTGTGCTTTTCTCATGTCTTTAGCGGCTACGTCTTTAGTCTCTAGTAAAAGCTTCCCAGTCTTACTGAAGGTGTGCATGGACTTCAGTCTCCAAAAAGTGGATTGCACCAATCTCATAGAATTGCAAATGGGGTCCATATGTAAATTGCCCAGAATAAGGTCTTACATATGATAAGCCTTTTGTAAACTTTAGCTATAATTACTGCTACTGACAATGTTAATATTACTACTATTGTTGGATGCCTGATATGTTCTAGAGAAATCTAGAAGAAAGGTTGGTTGTGACTATAAACACAGAATTTTCTGTTACCTGTAGTATGATGCAGTTAGTATTGCTCAGTTTTATCAGTCATTTTACAAACTTTTACGGGTTTATTTATTTATGAGAGAGAGCAAGAGAAAGAATGGGCATACCAGGCCTCTAAGCCACTGCAAACGAACCAGACACATGTGCCCCTGTGCATCTGGCTTACATGGTTCTGGGGAGTTGAACCTGGGTCCTTAGGCTTTGCAAGCAAGCATCTTGACTGCTAAGCCATCTCTCCAGGCCCATTTTAGTATTTAGAAGCTATAACTTAACAATCATAGATGTCTTGTTATCTATCAATGTGATATTTGATAAGTGCTGACTTTTCTCATGAAGGCTGATAGATAATCAGGCTATGATCTTGCTCGGCTCACCTGAAGACAACAGCTAGCTCTTGTTTATAGGCCCCATCTTAATTCTTGGCAAATGTAGATAATACTAACTGGAACCATTGTGTCATAATTACTTAGTTATTTCTATACAAGTGGTTTTAATATGAATCTGTCCTTAATGAACTAAGTTCTCTATCTTAATTTCCATTTGTAGACTCAGACACAGTAATCCTTCCTAGGAATAAGTGTCTAAAGGTGAATGGACTTTTCCATTTGTCATATTTTAGGGAACAATATCTTGTCTGATATTCTCAGGAACTCAGGTTGTTAGATTATGGCATTAAAAACTGGTTCTAACTAGATGTGGTGGCACACACCTTTAGTACTAGCACTCAGGAGGCAGAGGTAGGAGGATTGCTTTGAGTTCTAGGCCAGTTGAGGACTACAGAGTGAGTACCAGGTCAGCCTGGGCTAGAGTGAGATACTACCTCAAACAAACAAACAAACAACCCCAAACTGAGGGCTCGAGAGATTGCTTAGTGGTTAAAGTGCTTGCCTGCAAAGCCTAACAACCTGAGTTCAATTCCCCAGTACAAACATAAAGCCAGGGGCACAGTGGCACATGCTTCTGGAGTCTGTTTGCAGCAGCTGGAGGCCCTGGCATGCCCATTCCTGTCTGTATCTCTTCTATCTCTGTTTGAAAATAAATAAAAATTTTTTAAAAAATTTTTAAATAAATAAAAATATTTAAAAAAAAATTGGTTCTAGATTTTTATCTTTGATGCAAATGTAACCACTAAGCCATTTCTCCAACCCAATAAAAATATTTTTTTAAAAAAAATGATTTTTATCATGCTGTCACCCACACGGTCCTAAATGATTCCTCTTGATGATACCTGGAAGAACATCATCACCCATCATGAAGCTCAAAGATTGTGGAGCAGAAAACAAGCCCGTGGCCAATCTTCAACTTCTCAGCTGGTAATGATTCTAACCCTGTTCTCTATGGCTCCTGAAGAATCTACTTCTGATGGTTTTAACTTTAAAACCCAGATAAAGAAAGAGCAATGTTCATCCATCAGATTTTGTTAAACAGCTCATCACTTCTCATTCTTTTATTTATTTATTTGCACATGCATATGTGTGTATGGGTGTGTCAGGGTCCAGATGCTTGCACCACTTTGTACATCTGACTCTATGTGGGTACTGGGAAATTGAACCGAGGCCAACAAGCTTTGCAAGCATGCATCTTTACCTGCTGAACCACCTACCCGGGACTCTTATCATTCTTAAATTAATATCCACTAGAAAAATACTAATAAGAAGAGGCCAGTGATGATACAGGAGAGAAAGGGCCTGGGACCTGTACCCCTAAGCGACTGAGTAAAAGTGAAAGCTGGTTTGGGCTCTATCTTTTATAAGTTGGGAAATTAAGGATTAGGTTTATCATGGCTCAGTCTTATAGGGTAAAGATGTTTTAGGTGAATACAGCAAGTCCTTCTACCCTCTGAGCCATTTCCTCAGCCTCCAAAGATCTTTAAATAATCATCTTTGGGTTGGGGAGATGGCTCAGCAGTTAAAGGCACTTACTTGCAAAGGCTGCCAGCCTGGGTTCACTTCCCCAGTACCCATGTAAAACCAGACATACGAAGTAGCATGTACATCTGGAGTTTGTTTGCAGCAGCAAGAGGCCCTGGCACACCCTGTTTCTCTCTCTGTCTCTTCCTCTTTCAAATAAATAAACAAAAACTATTAAAATAAACTAATAAATAAACTTTTTTTTTTCCTAGCCAGTTACTAGAATGGGACCTGTGGCCTATCTGTGCTCAATTAAACCAATAACCTCTGAGGGAGGTCCAGTGTGGTGGTTTCAATTATATGTCTCCTATAAACTCATGTAATTTGAATGCTTAGATCCCAGCTGATGGCAGTTTGGGAGGCGGAGCCTTGCTGGAGGAGGTGTGTCTCTGGGGATGGACCTTGAGGTTAATGTCCCCTAGCTTGCCTGTGTTAGTCAGCTCACTCCCTTGCTGCTGTTTTTCAGCTGCTGTGGCAGAGGTGATGTATAACCTCTGCTCATGCCATGCTTTCCCTGTCATCATGAAGCTTCCCCTTGAGACGGTCAGCCAAAATAAAAGCTTTCCTCCCATCAGCTGCTTTAGGTCCGGTGCTTTATCCCAGCAATGAGAAGGGAACCACAGTACCCAGTGTCTTTCTAACCTGACATTAGCATGAGTGATGGTAGCTGCTGCATGGGGAGGGGGGGGCTGGGTAGAACACAGGGACTAGGGGCTGGTGTGCTCAACCCAGGACTTCCCCTCCATCATTTCAGCCTTGAGCTGGTCTCTAAAGCCACCTGGCCTTCATTTCCCCTTTTATAAAATGAAACACGAGACCTGATGAGCCTGAGGTCCCACTCAGCTCCAAAGCTCTGGTGTCTAGGAGAGGACCTGTCCCCAGACACGGGCTGTTCTGACTGTGCCAGGAGCAGCTGGACAGTCTAGAAAGCAATACATAGAAGACTGCCCCATGGCCTTCTGCCACAGAGGAATTAAACCCAGGCTCTGGTAAAAATCTTTGCTTCAACCTATATTTTAGGTGCCTTAGGAAACCTTGCGGACAGTTTGTGCAATAGTCCAGTGCAACAAAGGGAAGAGAAAAATGAATTATAACTTCAGACCCTGCTGGAGTCAGAGCCATGGGCCTGAAAAGACATAACGCTGCATGAGACCACAAAAGGAAAAGAATTTGCAAATGCCTACTGTCCCCGACTCACCCCTCTGTTAAACAGCCCTTCACTGGTCTTATGATGTGTGCTTCTGAGAACAATAGGGGATCAAATCTTGCAGTCCTGGCCATGGGAAAAAGAACAGACAGCTCACAGGGGCCACCGTGACCGGAAGTCATCATTCCACCCGAGAGGGTAGCTGCTCACCTGCAGGACTCTTTAAAAGCTATCCGGTTACAATAGTGCAGTCAAGTTAACTCCCTACTCCATCATGTAGCCTAGTTTGTCCTCACCCTTGATGTTTGTGACAGCTCTTAATCTATGATTACAAACTCTCCAAAGCCAAGGCCAGAGTAACCACACGTCTGGCTGAACTGTGTAGAAGAGGAGTAACCTGCTCCTACGAGTATGGAGTATGCCGAGGCATATGAAGAACGGTGTGTCTGTAGTTTTAACTGTGGACTTGAAGTTCACTCATAGACTTTTGTATAATCTACTCCTTAAAAAACTCAGTCTTCATCGAAAATGCTCTTGTCTTGTAGCTATGAAGCCCAAACCACTATGCAGCTTTGAGTACCACAACTGGCCCAAGTAGGAGACAGATGAACTCAGCCCTTCTGGCATACATGGGGTACAGTCATGCATACACCCCATAAAAGAAATTTTAAAAAATAGCAACAAAAACCTGTAAAGCCAAGAGCATGGAATCACAAAGCCGTCACTGAGATTAGAAGTACATCGGCTACGCCTTCTGTTTCTGTCACTCTCAACCCTTTCCATAACTGAAACAGTGACTCCTGGTCCTCTCTTGGAATGGCGGACAATAATGTATGTTGTGGTCAGACTCTCCACTTTGTCCATTTCATTGCTACATCGTGGCTGGTTGTCAGGGACAGCCGCCCGGGCAAGGCTAGCTGGATCAGGACACCAGGCACAACACCAGCCACGTGTCCTGAACGCTGGGATGAGGCTGCTGGAGGCAATGAGCCTCTATTCCAGAAACAACTGCCAGGATGTTTAGCCTTAATCCACAACTGTCTTTATGAAGAGCAATCTGCTAGCTAAATACACTCAAAGTGGCAGGCCAGAATCTAGCTCAGGGACTCTGGAAACCAATTGGTATATTTCCTTCTTTCTCTCCCTTCCTTCCTTCCTTCCTTCCTTTCTTTCTTTCTTTCTTTCTTTCTTTCTTTCTTTCTTTCTTTCTTCCTTTCTTTCTTTTTTTTTTGGTTTTTCGAGGTAAGGTCTCGCTCTAGCCCAGGCTGACCTGGAACTCACTCTGTATTCTCAGGGTGGCCTCGAACTCCCGGTGATTCTTCTACCTCTGCCTCCCAAGTGCTGGGATTAAAGTCGTGCACCACCACGCTCAGCTTTTATTTCTTTTTTAAACAAAAGTTATTGTCTTATATCCCCTCTCCTCTCATCCCACTTTCCCTAAAGGCTCTTCTCAGTAGGGTTATTGATGTTCCCTGTTGGGTAAATATGGTCTCAGTCAGTCTTTGTGGGGCGTGTGCCTCAGGATATTTCTACCCACCCTGTGGGTCTTACAATCTTCCCGTCCCCTCTTCTGTAATGCTTCCTGAGCCTTGGAGGGTCTGTTAACAGTCTGGTTTAGTGTTGAGTTCTCTGCAGCTTCTTGGTTTCTGGTTCAGCATGTTTTGATTGACCACAATGTCTGTTGTTGTTCACTGATGGAAAACTTCCTCCTGGATCTGTAGCCTTGAAATAGATCCCTCCCTCCCACAAACTGTGTCTGGTTTGTATGCTAATCCCAGCAACGTGACACTGACTACAACAGACCTTTTTCTTCCTTCACATAGCATTCTTTCTTCTGTCACCACCAGATCATATAATATCACCATGTCACATCTAAATCTATATTCACATAGAAGAGAAAACATGAGCTTTGTCTTTCTGTGGCTTTGCCTACCACAATGCTCTCCAGCTCCATCCATTTTCCTACAATTTCACTCTTTTTTTTTTTTTACCATTGAATAGCGTGTGTGTGTGTGTGTGTGTGTGTGTGTGTGTGTGTGTGTGTGTGGCACATCTTTTTACTTTCATCTGTTGATAGGCATCTAAGCTGGTACCAGATCTTGGCTATTATAAAATGACCAGTAGACATTTTGATTCATGTTTTATTATACCAGAGAGTGGCTGCTTTTATGATTGGAGCAATACCTCCATGCACTTCCATAATTGTAATGCTAGCTAGCTATGATTCTTTGGAAGAAAGCAAAGTAGCTCTATGGCCATTTGCTCATTCAAGTCAATCAATCAGTCCTGAAACCTGTCTGCTGGTCCTCAGCTGGCCTTGCATTCTGTTGATATTTTCCTAAGCTCCAAATTTTTATTATTAACAAACAAGTTTCATCTTTCATATTCCTTGCTTTTAACCTTATCAGGGTTCCCATAAACCCTTGGCAGTCTATTTATTTATTTATCTATCACTTTTGAATTGTTCTGTATAATTTTAGAAGATGTTGCCCTGGCCTGTCTCTATCACTTGCAAACTATATTCTTTGGCAAATTTTTAATATCACCTTGTGGGAGCAGTGTGTGTGGGAGGGCGGGGTGGCAATTCTAAAATGGAATCCATTTTCTGAAAGGCCTCAGTCTTTGTGCTATTCAAATCCTCCGCTGTTCTCCTGCTCATGGGTGACACTGGCTGCTATGTTGAGACACATGCTTGGGTTCTGGTAGTGGTTTCTATTAGGTGTTTCCGGTAAACTCATGTGCTCCGAATGCATGGTTCCTAGCTGATGGTAATTTGAAAGGTGGAGCCTTGCTGGAGGAGGTGTGTTGTTGGGAGCAGGTGTAGGGGTGTTACATCAGTGCCCCCTCGCCAGAATTCAGCTCACTTTCTTGAGATTTATTTGTTTGTTTGTTTTTTCGAGGTAGGGTCTCACTCTGGCCCAGACTGACCTGAAATTCACTATGTAGTCTCAGAGTGGCCTCGAACTCACAGCGATCCTCCTACCTCTGCCTCCTGAGTGCTGGGATTAAAGGCATGCACCACCACGCCCGGCTTCAGCTCACCCTCTTGCTGCTGTTTTCCACCTGCTGTGGCAGAGGTGATGCCCAGACTCTGTTCATGCCATGCTTTCCCCTGTCATCATGAAGCTTCCCCTCAAGACTATAAGCCCAAATAAACACCTTTCCTTCCATCAGCTGCCTTTGGTCAGGTACTTTGTTCCAACAACACAAAGGAAACGACAACAGTTCCCTTGACTTTTTTTTTTTTTTTTGTCTGTAATTTCATTACTCAGACTAATACTGGCTTTCAGGGAATAGATGCTTGACTCTTGCCAGTGCTGACCCATCCTGTGGCACTAACCCATTTTACTTCCTCCTCCTCTTCCAGTGATGTCTTATATTCTACTGACATTAAAATTAGAAAAAAAAATCATTCCTATTAAAACTTAATCATAAAGTAACTAAAGTAATCATGAATGCACTTCTCTTCCTCTACTTCCTGTCCAGTTCTACTCTGTACTACTTTGATCTGTTAGCTATTCTTCCAGAACGACTAAATACAACAAACATATGCAATATAAATGGAGATATTTGTACATGATGGACACAAACCACGCATCACTTGTTATTCTTCAACTTGTGTTTTAAGCTCAACATTGTTCCTTGAACGAGTGTTTATGGAATACTTACTCACTGTAGCTCAATGTCTGTACTTCGGGACGGGTATACACAAATAAGGTAGAATACATGTTTCCCACCGCACTGGAGCTTAGTGTATTAATCAACTTTCTGTCACTGTGACAAAATACTTGAGAGAAGGAGGGGAAGGTTTTTTGGCTTATGGTTTTAGTGGTTTTAGTAAAGTCTATTCCTTTTGATGAGGCATTGTATATGGCAAGGTAGAAGAGAGGGAAGGAGGAAGAGGGAGAAAAGACAGAGGGAGACCCTAATGACCAAATTTTCTTCCACTAGGATCCACCTCCTAAAAATTCTGCCACAAGAAGCTGGGGAGCTTCAACAAATAGACCTTTGGGGGACGTTCATGATCCAGACTACAGCCTTTCCAATGCAGTGCAAAAGATGCCTTGTGCTTCAGCCTGTTTCAGCATCTCCACGATTTGCTCATTGTGTTTAACAGCCACACGCTGTTCTGTTTAACAGGTCTACCGTCATTTCTTTAATCAGTCATTTATTAAAGGACACTGAAGTTCCATTTTGTGTTTTTGCTTTTACAAGTAATGTTATAGTGAATATTCTTATCTGCTTGCATGAGTTTTTCTGTGAGACAGAACAATATTAGAAACATTGTCAAGTCATGTAGGTATATTTAAAAAATTGATATTGTTATATTACACCCTAAAAAGGTTGTACCAGCGTATCACTTACCAACAGTGACCAAACCCTAACCTCAGTTGCCCTAGCTTCTTTGAAACTTTATTTACTTTCCCCCTTTTGTTTGCATCTGTAACTATACCTTTTGCTTATCACGAAATTTAGGCCATCCTCTTGCCTATGAAAATGTGAATATCCACTTAATTCTGCTTTCTTGTTACTTATTCTGGTCAGTTCACACTTAAGAGGTTGGAGCTCTTTGCCGTGGTCGCTTCCTCTGTGCTCCCTCAAGTCATAAACCTCCCCATATGGTCCTCATCATAGTGGCACGATGCTGCTAGCAGGTCCCCAGTTTCACAAGCCCTGCATTCAACGGCCTTATCTAGAGTGCTATCTAATCACCTCTGGATAGCATTTTCTTCTTCTCCTGAATGTCTTCATCTAGTTTCTACCACACACACAATGCAGCTCCCTAAATTTAGGGAGGCAGTCTGCCTTTCCCATTCTTTCTCCTCTCTTTGTTGCTTCTTTACTGATGCAGCCTGTTGCTCTGGCTTTCGTGATCACTTTTTTTGTTTAATTTTTTTTTCAAGGTAGGGTCTCGCTCTAGCCCAGGCTGACCTGGAATTCATGTAGTCCCAGGCTGGCTTCGAACTCACAGTGATCCTCCTACCTCAGCCTCCCGAGTGCTGGGATTAAAGCTGTGCGACACCACACCTGGTGCTCATGATCACTTTGTATATGACTGAAATTGGCATCTCTAGTCAGAACTGTTGTAACAAATTCTATACCTGAATTTACAGTGGCTTTTGTACCTTCAAAAGGCTCTTTATATTAATCTCTGAATTCCCCAAAACTTTCCTTTTGCCTGTCAACAGAATCACCATTCTCCCAATCATCGTGATCAGAATGCCAGCGAATTTTCACTTCCTTTGCTTGAAATTCATTTCCTATCCATTGACAAGTCAGTGGATTCTATTACAGCACCATGCGTCTTGAGGACTAAGGGGTTCTTAGGGCTTTGCATTGTGGGCCTCTTAAGTGGAAAGCTCTTCTATTTCTCCATTTCTTAGGATAACACTTTTATTTAGACAAGAATACTTTTCTTTAGACAAGACTCCTATTACGGCTTCTCAGGACGCAGTGAAATATATTTTGGCAAATGTGTGCATAGAAAACCATTTCAATCTGCAATAAAAACATCTTGGATGAACCATTTTACTGAATTCTTCAGGTGTGAGTGATAGAAGAGGGCCTGGTTTGGTGAGAGCTGTGCAGAGCGCAGGGCAGCTCTTGCCTGACCTCCCTGACACCAGAGAGTAAACAGCTAGTCGGTTTATTGCCAGCAGGTTGCACAACCAGTGTGAAAACAGTCTCAGATGGATAGGCATTTCAAACATGAACTCAAGAAGTTTTATGTCTGCTCATAATTATCCTGGCTCAAAATTCTTTGAAGTGATCACCAGACATCTTGCTTTGTCTCTAAATTTGGTCCTGCTTGAGTCTGTGAAAGTTGTCTTTTAAGTGATATCTATTAATTTGGTTGAAAGCTACTTTTCTACATATCAATGAGTAGAAAAACTATGCTATAAGATTACTGAAGACGGGCATGGTGGCATACCTCTTTAATACCAGCACCCAGGAGGCAGAAGTCAGAGGATCACCATGAGTTCGAGGACACCCTGAGACGACATAGTGAATTCCAGGTCAGCCTGGACTAGAGTGATACAGCTATCTCAAAAAAACAAAACAAAACAAAAAGATTACTGGAACACACTGATAAATTTTGCTTCTCTAAAAGGCAACGCCAATAATCACATACAGTACATTTTCTTTTAAGTCTTAGAACTTTGATTTTATCTACTTTAAACCATATGCAGCTGTAAAATTATGGCCTTTTCTATTTTTACTGCTACAACAATCTTATTTTACGCTTCTTTCATATCAGATAATATTTACAGAATGTAATGTGGTCAAAATATATGAAAAACAGAAAATAAATGCTTCATTTATTTTCATTTCTCTAAATAAAACAAAGCGATACATTTTATACAATGACTATAAAATGTTCATGACCAGAAATACATTTCTAGTAGCCACCTAGCATGCCTTATTGTATAAGGAGTAACTCTAGAAAGACGAAAGTATCAGTTGAAGTTCCAGAAACTGTTAACTAATACTGGCACCAAAAAATCGAATCTGCAAGTCTCCCATGTAAACAGGCTCAGGAAGATGTTCATATGGGTTCAGGGTGTGAGGGCTCCAAGGTTTCATTCTAGGCTGTGAGCAAACGTCAACACTGGGCACCACAGGCAGACTTGACATTCTCTATGAGCAGAGAATGATCTGACCCTCCAACAGATCAGCTTTCAGAGTCACTCAAATGAGGCCACGACTGTTTCTGATCAATTATTAGTGTACTACTAATTGTGTGTAGATGGTGATGCCTTCAAGAGATGTCCAACCTATTGACATTGTGACATGACATTGCCATCTACAAATGTCTTGGGTCACACTCAGCTATTCTGGGATCTATGTAGTCTGTTGGCAACAGATTGGACGTTGGCACTCCAGAACCAAAAATGACAAGATAATACATATTAATCAGACTTAAAGGAGATTAGGTCAATGTCTTCGAATGGCTTGACCTAATTTGCATATGGTCAGTAAGAAAGGATAGGCAATGGATGGAGCGGTTGTCTAGGATGGAATAACAAACTACCCAAATCATAAATGGTGCTTAAGACAACCCTCATTGATTCTGTTCATGATTCTGGGGTTAGAGCGGCTCTCTGGAGAGAAGCTTGAATGTGTAAGAGGGAGAAGCCCCAAAGCACAGAGGCAAGTTCAGCATCTGCTTGTGCCAAGTTTTTAACGTCCCATTGACCAGAAAAAGATTCAAGATCCATACTTATCCTAGATTCAAAAGATAGGAAACCACCCCCTTCCTTCTTCTGCCTCCTCCTTCTTTTTTTCCTCTTCTTTATTTTGTGTGTATGCATGCACATGCATGCCTATGGTGTATGTTAGAACCAGAATGCTTGTTTTTGAACTCTGATATCCATTTTACAACACTTGAGTTTTTGGTTCTCAGAAGTGCCCCAGGCCCCCTCTCACTTGCAAATCATTTTATGTTACCTGTCTAATTGCCATTTCCCTGAAATGCCCCAGGCCTCTACAGCAGAATCTCCTGCAGCAAAATTCCAATGACCCCACCTTCCCTATAAGAACCCCTTAGTCTGGAAGGGAAGTTGCTCTCTACCTGCCTTGCCAGAGCCCTTCTCAGGTATTCTGGAAATAAGTCTGTTTCTGCTGTTGAGCAGAGGTTTTTTTTTTCTTCCTCATTTCATTCTCCATCTGCTCCCAGCTTATTCTGAACAGTTCACACATGCATATGTGCTTGCATGCATGCATGCATGTGTATTATGTGTGTGGTGCAGTGGTGTGTTGTGTATGCCACTGTGTATACAGAAGTGCACACACCATGTGCATGTGTGTGGAAGCCAAGGAACCCCTGGTGTTCTCCTGTCAGTCATCTGTGTATTTCCTTGAGGCAGGGTTTCTCCCTCAGCCAGGACATCCAACATTTTCTAGTCCCATTTACCTCACCCCTGCCCTATGGACTGGGGTTACAGATATGTGTGGCTATGCTCAGTTTGGAGAGTTTGGCAGACTCTGTCCATCGTGCTTAAGCCACAAGTGCTCTTAACCACTAAGCCATATCCCCAACCCCTTAGTTCTTTATTTTTGAGACAGCATCTTTCTACTTAGCTGAGGTTGAAGTAAAACTAATGATCCTCCTGCCTCAAGCTCCAGAGTTCTGGGATTAAAGGCATGTACCACTCACTGTACTTCATGTTCTCTCTGTTCATCTCACTGAACTTCACCTTCCATTTTCTGAAAAACGTACAGGAGTGTCTGGCCACATTTTCCATATACCTCATGGAGTTTACCATTATCTACTGTTCAGTACCAGATTTCTCAGAAGTGAAATATTCCTTCCTGATGAGAGAAATGAGGCCTGGAGATTTCAGGAAGTCAAGTCTGGGAGACTGGAAACTTAAAAGGTCACATGACCACTCCCCAAGGTTATAGGCCTGACAACCAATTGTTAAAAGGCAGACTTTGACCAGCGTTAATTAAAAATTGAAACATTCCCTCCTGGGGGTTGGAAGGAAGCTCAAGAGACTCAGGAAGTCATTAAATCTGGGCAAAGGTTGCAAGACCCCACCCTAAGGCTATCTATGCAAAGGAAAACAACTGCTTGGGGATGGACTTGCTCATTGTGCTGCAGTTGAGTGATATAGTGTGCTGGGTCTCTCTGATTGAGCCACCTGCAGGGGGAGGTGTGGCTCAAGCTCCAGAGAGGGAGCTTCTGTGAATCGCCACCTATGCAGAGGTGGGCTGTTCGGTGATGTAGTCACCCGTGTTCTGTAAGTAAGCCTGCGACGGAGGGAAGAGCATCCTAGGCGGTAATCTGGACGCAGGGAGCCCCGTCAAAGCGGTTATAGGGACGTCATAAACCAGGATGTAATGAGACTTCCCAGTGGTGCAGCAGCTTTGGGGTCTCCATGCTCTGTAAGTAAGCCCTCACCCGAGGCGGAGGAAAGAGAATCTGTGTCGGTAATTCTGACGTAGGGAGCACCACCTAAGTGGCTATGGGTAGGTCGTCATCCAGGATGGGTGAGACTTCTCGATGGTGGGGCTACTTTGGGGTCTCCTTTGGTACTGTAATCAACCCCTCACCCTGCTCTGGAAGTAACCCCAATAAACTCATTGGTTCACCAACACTGGTTTTGGTGGTATTTGTACTTTGGTCTGTCATCTGGGGTGAAGATGTGTTTGAGTCTCCCTAGGAATAAAGTTTCCCATATCTGCTTTGACTCATTTTAATCAAAAACTATCAGAAAAATAAATACAGTGTTCTCTTTGTCTTTTCTTCATGCTATCCACTTCAACAATAGTTTAACAGTCTAAACAAAACTTAGACGAGTTCTAGATAGTCAATATTTTTATTGAGAACTTTAATGTGTGAGAACATAATTTACCATCTTTTAGCTCCTCTGTCTCAACCCCCCCATCCCCTATGGACCCTCCACTTTCAAGGTGGTCCTTCCTCTGTTTTGTTGCTCATTCCTTTTGTCCTCCTTGATCCTCCATGTAAAAATGTGGGCTCACAACAGTGCTGGTTTTGTAGGGGTGTCGGTAACCACCATGGGGTCATGTATGGTTTATGTTAAGAGGACAGTGCCCCAAAGATGCCTATGCATCCTTACATCGCGTCTTATGTTATACCTCTGCTGCTCTTAACATTCTGTCTGTCTCCTCTTCTGCAATGTTTCTGAGCCTTAGAGGGCATGGTAGAAATTTGCTTTGGTGTTCAGCTCTCGACAGACTATTACTTTGTACTCTGATGAAGTTTGAGTCTCCACAGTGTCTGTCCCCATCTCCATGGGGACATTGCTCTGGCTAGCAGTGAGAGCAGCACTCATTCTTTATGTGACTGCCTTTGCAATGTTCCCTGAGGCCTGGTGGGTGCGACAGAGATAACTCCTCCAGTGCTAAGCCCTGAGCCTTCTCATCTTGCCATGTTGATGAGCCAGTGTTCACTACCATCTGTAAGAAGAAGGGTCTCTAACCAAAAGTGAAGTCTGCATTAATCAAACGGCATAAAAATATACCCTATAAGACTTTATGATGGGCACAATGCCTCTGTTAAGCCAAAGGCAGTGGAGCTTCCCCCTGGGTCTGTGATCTCCAAAGCCATAGGTTTTTCACTCAGTTCTCAGTTCTCAGTACTGAGTGGAACCTGTTATCCAATTGGTCAGCAGTTGGTTACCTCCATAACTTATGTGCTATTATTGTGCTGGTGGGTATACCTTGTTTTGCTGGTTGACTTTGTAGCTTGCAGGATCCACTGTTTGGTCAGATTATAGATGACTTTTTATTTACTTTTTTTTATTTTAGAGAGAGAGAGAGAGAGAGAGAGAGATTGGCATGCCAGGGCCTCAGCCATTGAAATTGAACTCCAGCCGCTTGTGCCACCTAGTGGGCCTGTGCAGCCTTGCACTTGCCCTACCTTTGTGTGTCTGGCTAACGCGGGATCTGGAGAGTTCAACATAGGTCCTTAGGCTTTGTAGGTGAGTACCTTAACTGCTAAGCCATCTCCAGCCCAGATTATGGCTGATTTTTGTCTCCCAGTAGCTTGCATTTGGACCTTCAAGCTATTTTGAATTTTTTTCCTCTTTAGGGATGTATTTGTTTTTTAGCATCTGGCATCATATTTTTTTTACCAGAAGGAATGTTTGTTAAAGAAGCAGTACATTGACTAATGAAAGCCTTAGAACTTGGATCTCTTTTTGGGAGATTTATAAGCACAGGTCAACATGTTCTAAGGTAATTGTGATTGATTAGGACAAAGATGTATGTGACAAGGCCTTCCAGTATAAGACAGGCATGTGGTAAGAGCCCAGTGTTTCTATATCTGAAGAGAGTAGCTGGTTCATTGTAGCTGTATCAGCTGAGAGATGTGAAGGGTGATGTAGTTTGTGGCTTAGTCATTTAGCAATCAGAAATCATAGTTGAAACAGAACCTGATTGTGGTCTAAATCCTCTGTCAACTATTGTTTATTTATTGTAGTTAGAATTTGGCTATTTGGTAACTGCCTCACCCAAAACACAACTGAAAACCAGGAAGTCAGCAAAGGAAGCATTTAACGTTCAAAAGTCACATTATGGCGGCTGGAGAGATGGCTTAGTGGTTAAGGTGCTTGCCTGCAAAGCCTAAGGACCCAGGTTCAAGTCCCCAGTACCCATGTAAGTCAGATACACAAGGTGGTGCATGTTTCTGGAGTTCCATTGCAGTGGTAGAGGCCCTGGTATGTTTATTCTCTATCTGCCTCTTTCTCTCAAATAAATAAATAAATCAGTAATTTTGTTTTAAAAAGCTGAGGTTTGAAGTTCACTTCATGTGGAAGAGAGTTTCTTTAGACTGTCTTCTAGCATCCCTTTACTCCTGTATTACATGCTGTGACAACGTGGGGTAAGGGTATATAAGCCCATGGTGGATTAGAAGAGAATTTCTGAGGGGAAAATGGCTACCATTTAAAGGGAGAGGGAGGGCTGGAGAGATGGATTAACAGTTAAGGCGCTTACCTGCCAAGCCTAAGAACACGCGTTCGATTCTCCAGGTCCTACGTTTAGCCAGACGCAAAAGTGAAGCAAGGGAACAATGTCATACTTGCCCACAAGGGGGCACATGCATCTGGCATTCGTTCACCGTGGCTGAAATGGCCCTGGTGCGCAGAGCTCTTCTCTGCCTCTTCCTCTCTGTTTCTGTCACTCTCTCTTAAAAAAAAAAAAAAAAAGGGCGGAGGGAAATGTTAGTTGATGACTCTGAAGAAGGGTACAAGAAAAAAAAATGATGAAATCAAGGGTTAAAAGTACATAGTATTCTTTTTTAAAAAAATATTTTATTTTTATTTATTTATTTGAGAGAGGGAAAGAGAGGAAGAGAGAGAGAGAGAGAGGGAGGGAGAGAATGGGTGCCCCAGGGCTTCCAGCCACTGCAAATGAACTCCAGATGCATGCGCCACCTTGTGCATCTGGCTTATATGGGTACTGGGGAATTGAACCAAGGTCTTTTGGCCTTGTAGGCAAGTGCCTTAACCACTAAGCCATCTTTCCAGCCCCCGTAGTTTTCTTTTCTTTGTGTGTGTGGGTGCAGGCACACGTGTGTGTACATATATGTGTGCATGTGGAGGCCAGAAGACAACCTCAAATGTTGTTCTTCATGTGCCTTCCACCTTTGTTAAAGTAGGGCCTTGGGCTGGAGAGATGGCTTAGTGGTTAAGGTGCTTGCCTGTGAAGCCTAAGAATGCCGTTTGATCTCCAGGTCCCGGTTTAGCCAGATGCAAAAAGTGATGCAAGGGAGCAATGCCGCACTTTCCCACAAGGGGGCGCACACACTTGGAGTTTGTTCAGAGGCTGGGAGGCCCCTGGCGTGCCCATTCTCTCTCTCTGTGTCTGTCTAAATAAAATAGAATAAAATGGGACCTTGCACTGACCTAGAACTTGCCAAGTAGGTAAGACTGGCTGCCCAGTGAGTCACAGAGATCTCTGTCCAGCACTGGGATTGCCAGCGTTGATCAGCACGTCCAGCTTTTTCTACGTAGGTCCTGGGGATTGAACTCAGATTCTCCCACTTGAAAGGTAAACACTTTGTCCAGCTCCCAGCATTTGAAACCTTTCTTTAAAAATGGAAACGGTTCTCTTTGGCTGGCAGGAGGGCTATCACTATGACTGTGGGTTCAGAAAGTACCCATGTAAAACTCTTTAAATAGTATAACAAATCCTGATGGCCCACTTCAGATACCAGAATTTTGTTAGACATGTTATTGTCCTCCCCATCACCTCCCCAAGTCGAAGATTTTCCAAAACAGTGCTTGGAGGTGCTCGTTCACTTGGGGACTCATTCATCAATGAAAGAATTGAGAATGACTGAGCCTGTACCCAGAAGTGATGTTACACAGCTTACCGAACAAACAGCAGCATCATAAAATATACACCACAAACTCCAGATCTTTCTCAGCATAGTTCTGATGTTAACTTTGAGCCCTTCCACATCAAGAAGACAAAACTTCTAACTTTAACTTTGAGCCCTTGCACATCAAAGTAGACAAAGCCCCAAGTGACCAGGACTTAGCTCACGTGTCCTCCAGTGCGGAGTCTTCACTGGCCTCCCAGTCATCTGCAGAATGGGGTGGGGTTTGCACACTTGCCTGCCAATTTTCGATACTATATTGCAAATGGATACCGTCATGCTGTGTGTTACAGTTGCTGTCTCAGTGGGACAGAACACCCAACCAGAAGCAGCTGACAGAAGGAAAAGGTATCTTTTGGCTTATTGTCTTGGTGGGAACCTTCATCATGCCAGGTAAAAGCATGGCAGAATAGAGCCTAGGCATCTTACCTTTCTAGAATAGCAAAAGAAAATGAGAGCTACTGGAGGCAAGGATACTTGGGGTGTCATACCCTAAAGCCCATCTCAAGTGTCCTACCTCCTCCAACCAGACTCCACCTCCCAAGTTGCATTTGAGGACAAACACATGAAGCTACGGGGGCATTTCACTTCCAGCTACCACACTTAGCCAGCTATTCCACTCTTCGGTGTATTTGCAGGGGAAACCCTGCCCCAGCACAACATGTATTCACATGGGGCACTGTGTGCCCACAACAATGGAAACATGCACAGCTCTATCAGTGGGAGGTGATGAACACCCAAGATGTAGATGAAGAGAAATTGTAGTCTCAGCAAACTGACTTGCTTCAGCTATGTGATATTAAGCTAAAAGCACTGCACCTTAAAAGAATAGCTACAGTATAATAGTTTTCTTTAAAAATATATTTTCATTTACTTTTAATTTGTGAGCAGAGAAAGACATAGGGGAAGGAAGGGAGGGAGGGAAGAAGAGAAGGGAGGGGGAGAGAGGGAATATGAACATAACAGGGCTTCTTGCTGATGCAAATGAGCTCCAGGTGCACATACCATTTTATGCATCTACCTTTATGTAGGTACTGGAGAATTAAACCTGAGCCATCAGGTTTTGTAAGAACATGCTTTTATCCCCCAAGCCATCTTACAAGTCCCATATTTTTTAGTACAGTTAAAAACAAGTAAGGTGAAAGTGATATTTTAGACTGTGTATAGGTGTAATGAGACTAGGGTTGTGAAGTAGCTGGAGAATGACGTGGCATCATTGAAGTAGATATAGGGCTTTTTCAAAATTCCAGCTCTTCTGAGGTAGGGTGGTTTCACACATGTTTAGTATGGTTTACACTGAGAAGTTTATTTATTAGTTACTTATTTATTAAGTTAAACAGCTAACAAGATAAGTAAAAGCAAGGTGTATATATATTTATATCAATGATGAGGATACGTAACACAAGGTACATGTGTCCCAGTGGTGAGAGTGTGGTTATGTATAGCATGGGGCATATATGAACCAGTAATGACAGTGTGTTATAACACGGAACACATATGTCCCAATGGTGAGAGTGTTTTGTAACACAGGGTACATATGAGCCAGTAACAACAGTGTTTTATAACACAGGATTAGCATGATTCCAGTTCTTTGTATCTGAAGGCCTGTGGAGGATAAGGAAAGAAATTGTAGAAAATTACTGGTCAAGGTCTCCAAAAGTGGATTTGTAAGAGAGCTATTTCTCCACCCTACTGAGTGAGACTGTTGTGGTGGAGAAAGTGTGAGGAAGGGTGTCACTGTCCTTTGGTGACCTCTCAGCTGCAAGCAGGCACGAAAGGATGACATCATTGGAAGAGTAGATTTCATTAGCACATGCCTTGAGACATTTTTTTCCCTTTGAAGATTAACACTTTTACTGGCTTCAGAATAGTATCTTTAAATAATCCAAGTTTTGAAGAAGGTCTTATTTTTTAAATATTTTCTAAATTAGTGGTGAGAGTTAACACTTTAGGCAAGCTTCTAAGAAGGAGACATTTTGCATAGCCCATGGTAGAGAAGGCCAGTGTGAGAGATACATTAGAACCAGAATAGCCTTGGAGAGCCACTCCTGCCAAAACAGGTAGGCAAGGAACTGCAAGATGGACACAATTAGAACACGGATGCACAAGAGCCTAGCGGCATCCCTCCCTTGTCCCCACCTTGTGCTGCCCACCCTTT
Organism: Orientallactaga sibirica; assembly: GCA_036365145.1. Lineage (NCBI taxonomy): Eukaryota > Metazoa > Chordata > Mammalia > Rodentia > Dipodidae > Orientallactaga > Orientallactaga sibirica. The sequence continues at coordinate 29,145,578 of JAEOAD010000020.1, forward strand.
AGGGGGGCCATGAGAGCAAGGCCTTGTCACTTGGTGAGCAGGCCTGGAGAGACAGCTGCTATTCTTTTGCAGCACATTTGGCTTAGAAGATTGGGGACTAAATGTTTTTTTCCTTCTCCACCCAGATGAAATCATTTCCTCTCACCATCCTGCAACTTAATTCTTATGGAAGAGATGGGTTAGGGAGGAAAAGAAACAGCCAGCTTATAAACATGCCAGATTTTACTATGTCAGCTGCAGAGCAGAGAAAGCACACATTTGCAGAAAGACTGTAAATGCCTAACTTAAATGCCTGACTGGCCGTATTTGTGAGGACCAATCACTTCTTCTTAGCTTTGCCAAGGAAGCCCCTGAAAATATATCTCCTACGGAACCCTGTTAATTAGCTGTGTTTTATACTTTCTTTATAGAGATTGCTAGGGCTTTACAATATCAAAATCTTGGCAGGAAATTATAAGACAATTTTCAAAGACACGTTAAATCACAGGCTAGAGAAAGTATATTCTAATCCTCATAAACTTGTGAAAAGGGAAAATGACAAGCTTTGCTCCTTATCTGTAGTATGTAGAATTTGAAAAACAACATAAAAACCATAGCTGGACCCCTTCTTTGCTCAAGAAATAGCATTGCAATCAAGTGGGTGTTTGCATCCTCATATACTACCATCTCTTAAGAAATGCACTGTTGGGCTGGAGAGATGGCTTAGCGGTTAAGCGCTTGCCTATGAAGCCTAAGGACCTTGGTTTGAGGCTTGATTCCACAGGACCCACGTAAGCCAGGTGCACAAGGGGGGCACTCATCTGGAGTTCGTTTGTAGTGGCTGGAGGCCCTGGCGTACCTATTCTCTACCTATTTGCCTCTTTCTCCGTCTGTCTGTCGCTCTCAAATAAATACATAAAAACAAAAAAATTTTAAAAAAGAAATGTACTGTTTCCACAATATGTTTATTTGAGTCACTTTCAGTATTCTTGCCTGCCACATGACAAGGTGGAAAGAAACCACTTAGAGGACGGGGGGGGGGCAGGGAAGAAAGAAAGAAAGAAAGAAAGAAAGAAAGAAAGAAAGAAAGAAAGAAAGAAAGAGAGAAAAAGGAAGTTTGAAACTTATTGTTCCACTGGCCTGTCCCAAGTACTTTTTGAGATGAGTGAGGAGGAGACACACAGAACAGGACAGCTGTGGATGACCAGTTGTCACAGTATTGGTAGTGTTTAGGGGACATTTTTATATGTCCTTATATCTCTTAAGCTGTTGGGTGAACATGGTTAGTTAGTAGGAAAAAGCAAAAACAAAAATAAAGCAACAACAATGGGCTGGAGAGCTGGCTTAGTGGTTAAGGCACATGCCTGCGAAGCCTAAGGACCCAGGTTCTATTCTCCAGGTCCCATGTAAATCAGATGCACATGGTGGCACATGCATCTGGAGTTCGTTTGCAGTGGCTAGAGGCCCTGGCATGCCCATTCTCACTTTCTCTCTCCCTCTCTCTGTCTCTAATAAATAAATAAATAAAAATAAAATCTTTTAAAAAAATAAAGCAACAACAAACCCCTTGCTACTCCCAAGCTCTCTTGTGCCTGGGTGACTGGTATTAGAAGGGCTGGCCTCCCTGGAGTACACTTCTAAATATGGCATCCATGAATGGAATATATTGCTGTATCAAGAGACTTAATAAGGATGTGTTAGAACCTCTCAGTTGTTGGTTCCAGCTCTAATCAAACCCTGTATGCCCCCCCCAACTTCCATTCTGGGTAAATTCTATTTTCACTTCTGTTCATAAGTTGGCACAGGTGAGTAGCTTGAGAAATGAACTGGTAGGACCTTTGACATGTCCTCTTCTATTAAATAGAGCTCAGAACCTTCAAAAAAAATTTTCATTGCTAGTAATGAAAAGACAGTAATTGGTTGAGAAATTTTTAGCTACGTTTATTTCATGTTCAATGCTTATTTTTCCTGTGGTCTTATCTCCATCCATGTCAAAGCAGGATAGATTGCAGGTCAGTTGAGGGTAGACACAGTATCTGCTGTGCATGTGCTAAATTTTCTAACATAGCCCTGATTTCAGAGGTTCTGCTCTCTTAACCCTTGACATCTCCACATTGACCAGAGGGTCTGCCTTCTAGATACTCTGCATACATGGCATCGTATCCAGAAAGGCCTCAGTTACAGCTCTGTGGTGATGGTCGTGTCAGTGAACTCAGTGACAGGTCCTAATTCTTATATGTTTGGTGGTGACACTTGCTCAGGAGCTCCTGTTGTACTGATGTTCTCATGAGCATCGTGATGATGAGGGCTGGGTGTGAGTTCTCGTGAGTGTTAATATTGGTTGATAATTTGACAAGACCTACAATCATCTAGGAGTCAAATCTTGGCTATCTGTAAGGAAGTTTCTAGATTGGATTTAATTGAAAAGGTAAAACCCACCTGAACATTGAGTGGTACCATTCCATGTTATGGGGTCCTGGACCAAGTACAAAAGGAGAAAGCAAGCTGAGCACCAGCATCCATTGCTCTCTGCTTCCTGAATGTGATAGAAGGTGACCACCTGCTTTGTGTTTTTTGCTGCCATCCTTTCTCCTCCCCCTCCATGATAGACTGCATGCCCTTGAACTTTGAACTAAAAGAAACCCTTCCTCCCTGAAGTTGCTCTTCATGAGCTGTTTTTTCACAGCAACAAGGAAAGTAATATGAATGTCTTCATTTGATTGTTCTCAACTATCCAGGGGAGGAAGAAACATCTTGCAAAAGCACCCAGGATAGAGCTGGGGAGATGGCTCCGTAGTTAAGGTGCTTGCCTTAAAGTCTAATGACCTGGGTTCAATTCCCCATCACCCAAGTAAAGCCAGATGCACAATGAGGCACGTGCATCTGGCGTTTGTTTGTAGCAGGATGCCCTGGTGTATCCATTTTCTCTGTCTCTCTTCTATGTCTCTCTGCTTGCAAATAATAAATAAATAAATAAATAAATAAATAAATAAATAAATAAAGCACCCAGGATAACAATAAAATTGTAAAAAAGTACAATAGACTTAAGCCATACACATGTCTTATTTTTTTAGGAAATGAGCCTCACCTCATAAATTAGCCAAAATATGAATGTAGCTAAGTGAACTTGGAACAGTTCTTGCGCAGCAAAGCTCCCCAGAGAGATGAGACTTGTTCTTTCCCTCCCTGAATCTTGAACACTTAGTGTTAATTACTTTCCCCATAACTTTCTCAGCAGTTTGAAGAATTCATCTCCTTTTTGTTCCAATGAAATACTGCAGCAATTTGAGCAATTTTAAGTCCTTCAGTTTTGACCTTGTGTTTTAGTCCCTACCAAATCCTCTACAAACCTCCCTCTCCCTACCAGTCCCGGAGGGAAGTCTCCCAGGGTGACTGACTGAAGCAGCAGCACATCTGCCCTGGAAGCCCCACAGCTGCCACCGATTTGAAAGTGAAGTGATCCTGCGGAGGGAGGGCAGCAAGTTCTTCATCAGAGTCTCAAGTGCCTGCAGCATGTCTCTTGCTCATGATGTTGAGGTTAACCACTCATAAATGGGTTCAGGAGTTGGGGTGGGTGGGGGAAATGCTGTTAATAGACTTTAATGGGTGAGGACTATTTGTTTTTGAGTTTTCAAAAGCCCTCCAAAGCTGCAATTAGCACTTTCTGTTTGCTTAAGAAAAACAGCTCCACCCAGTCAAAGCCATTGCTCCTTATTTATTGGGATTACTTTATAGGAACACGAAGCAGTGACCTTCTTGTTGCTGGGACAAAACACCTAACCGGAAGCAGCTTTTGGAGGGATAGGGTTTATTTTGCCTTACAGTTTCGAGGAGAAATTTCATTATGGCAGGGAAACCATGGCTGGTGTCTCATCTTTTCCTCTTACTATGAAGGGTTTAAGTAGGTAGGTTTTGTCAGGCACTGCGAGGTCACGAATATCAAGTCCATTTAGTATCTGGAAGATTTGCCTTGTAAACGGACCTACCCTTCCTTTGGCTCTTATGTTCTTTAAGCTACCTCTTCAGCAATGGGCCCTGAGCCTTGAAGGGTGTGATAGAGATGTCACAGTGCAGAACACTCCACTGTCACTTCTTCTCAGCACCATGGTGACTTTTGCATCACCCCGTGATCACTGCCATATGAAAAGAGAAGCTTCCCTGACCAAAAGAGAGAGTAGCATTATGGTATGGTTATAAACATTTTTAAAAGTCCTTACGGGCAGTTTGGTGGGCATAACATATATGTTAGCCAGACAACAGTAGGCGTTACTCCCTTAGGGCTCATGACTGCCCCGGCCAAAGGCTTTTGACTAGGTCCCAGTGTAGAGGCCCCGCTCTCGCCCTCTCCTTCACTATTTCTTAATCCTCTCTGGTCTTTTGTTTACAGAGGATCTTTGGGTTCTTATGCCTTGCCATCCTCCAGTGGTGCCTCCTCCAGAGTCCGTTTACTCCCAGAGATTTCTCCGTGATGGAGATTTCTCCGTCTTTCCTCTCCCTTTCCAGCCAGGTAAGGAGAATTATCCTCTGGCTTGAGTCCTTCAGCTAGCCTCCTCCCTGGATTTTTTTTTTTTTGTAAGTTTTAAATTATTATTTATTTGAGAGAGAGAGAGAATGGGTGTGCCAGGGCCTTCAGCCACTGCAAACGAATGCCAGACACATGTGCCCCCCTTGTGCTCATGTGCGACGTTGCACACTTGTGTCACTGTGTGTCTAACTTACGTAGGACCTGGAAATTTGAACGTGAGTCCTTAGGCTTTGCAGGAAATCACCTTAACCACTAAGCCATCTCTCTAGCCCTCCTCCCTGGATCTTAATTCCCCCAACAATAAACCTCATAATTCATATTTTTTCAATAAATAAACTTACTGATTCATAACTTACCCGTCTTGAATCTGTTTTATTAATTCTTTGTTAAGATAGGATAAGGACCCAAAATTTGGGCCTAGGGGAACCCCTTCTGAACCTCAAAATCTTCTGCCCATTTATGGGATCTTCCATTATGTACCATAGCTGTTTTTTCCAGTTCCCTGAACTTACCAGGTCCTCAACCAATGTTTTCTGGGTAAATGAATAAATAAGGAAGAGAGGTTCTGATCCAATTAGGGAGCAGAGTGACTTTCAAATGTTATTAGGTATGCATCAATTTTAGTTGGAGGACTTTTGATAAAAATGCATATTCTCAAGCTGGGCATGGTGGCGCACGCCTTTAATCCCAGCGCTCGGGAGGCAGAGGTGGGAGGATCGCCGTGAGTTCGAGGCCACCCTGAGATGACAGAATGAATTCCAGGTCAGCCTGGGCCGAAGTGAGACCCTACCTCAAAAAAATAAAAAAAAAAAAGCCTATTCTCAAGTCTTAAAAACTGGGACAGGAAGTGGAGGAAGATGAAGTGATAAGTAAGATTTGAGGAGACTGCCAATGGGTTTTACCTGTTGTATATTGGTTAAGACAATCTAGCAAAGGGCTTTCAATGCAATCAGGTTTCTGGTGTCTGTGTGGCATTTAGATTCATTGCTGGTCCTTGTCCTCAAAGGCATAGTGGAATTATCTGAGAGACTTTAACAAGTTAGTCACGATACCAGAGTCTACCCCCAGAAACTTGGATTTAATTGTTCTGAGGTGTGGCCTGGGTGTTGGAATGCCTTTCAAGCAATGTCAATATTGAGAACTATCAGGACAGAAAAGAACACTTGTCCATCGGTTTAGAAATCAACTCTACGGTGACTTCTCTTAAATTGATGTATGTCAGGGAAAAGCCCATTAAGACTACAATGATATATCATTTCATATCCTCTAGAAGGGATAGAATAAGAACCAGTGGGAGCATTAAATACTGGCAAGAACATGGAAAAACTGGATCTTTCATACCCCACTCTTGCGGAAGTATAGCCATTTCTTTCAAAACGAATCTTGACACTGTCATGGGATTTTGCAATCCTGGGCATTTGTTCCAAATAATAAAAAAAAAAATCTTATACACTAATGTTCATAACAGCCTTAAACTTACTATGTAGCCAAGGATGCCCTTGAATTTCTGATTGTCTTGCCTCAACCTCCCAATTGCTAAGATTACAGGCATGTGCTACCACATTTGGTTAATTTGGTGCTGGGGATTGAACCTAGGAATTTGTACATGCTAGGCAAGCATTTTACCAACTGAGCTATATGCCCAATACCCAGCTTGAATTATGACATCCAAAAACTGGACACAACTTAAATGTCCTTTAATAAATGTATCGCAAACAGATCACAGCATGTGTACATCACGGATCACTACTCAGCAATAACAGTTCAACAACCATTGACACAAGCAACAGTATAGATGGAGCTTTTTTATCATTAATTCAACTAATGTTTGTCTTTTTAATTTAATTTAATTTTTATTTTTACTTATTTATTTGACACAGAGAAAGAGACAGAAAGGGGGGGGGGTTGAAAGGGAGAGAATGGGAACACCAGGGTCTCTAACCTCTGTAAACAAACTCCAGACACATGCACCACCTTGTACATCTGGCTCATGGGTCCTGGGGAACTGAACCTGGGTCCTTTGGCTTTGCAGGAAATCACTTTAACCACGAAGCCTCCCTTCAGCCCTGGATAGAGCTTAAGAGCAGTATAATTAGTGAAGAAGCCAATCTCAAAAGATTATATACTACATGATTCTATTTACATAACATTTTTAAAAATGTTAAAGAGGGCCTGCAGAGATGGCTTAGCAGTTAAGGCACTTGCCTGCAAATCCTAAGGACCCAGGTTTGATTCTCCAAAACCCATGTAAGCCAGCTGCACAAGGTGGTGCATGCAGCTGGAGTACGTTTGTAGTGGCTGAAGGCCATGGTGTGCCAATTCTCTCTCTCCTAAATAAATAAATAAATAAATAAATAAATAAATAAATAAATTTTTTAAAAAAGACAAATACAGGTCTGGAGGGATTGCTCAGTGGTTAAGCACTTGCCTGAGAAGCCTAAGGACCCAGGTTTGATTCCCATGTAAGCCAGATGAACAAAGGTGGCACATGTATCTGAAGTTCGTTTGCAGTGTGCCCATTTTTTCTCTCTCTCCCTCTCTCTGTCTCTAGTAAATAAATTTTTAAAAAACAGTTATACAGAAATAGATAGCAGATTAGCGGTTACCAGGGAATAAGGAAGGAATGGGTACGAGTACACAGGGGTAGGTTAAGGGAGCCCCTTTGTGATGGATTAGTTCTAAATTCTTTTAAAAATATTTTTATTGCCAAGTGTGGTGGCACACGCCTTTAATCCAAGCACTCAGGAGGCAGAGGTAGGAGGATCGCAGTGAGTTCAAGGACTCCCTGAGACTACGTAGTGAATTTCCAGGTCAGCCTGGGCTAGAGCGAGACCCTACCTTGAAAAAAAAACAAAAAAAATGTATTTTTATTATTTATTTGGGAGAGCGAGATAAAGAGAGAGAATATGAATGCACCACTGCACTCCACAGCAAGTGAGCTTCAGATACATGTATCACATTGTACTTCTGGCTTTATGTGGGTACTGGGGAATTGAACCTTCTGACAGCCAGCTTTGCAATCAATAGCCTTAACATCTGAGACATCTTCCAGCCCCTAGATTGGAGATTTTAATGTAGTGAAAATATTTTATAATTGCACTAACATGAGCCAATTTCATTGTTGAATTCATTTCAGTAAAGAGTACATGGTCTTTGTCCTCTCACCCTTAATGCAAGCATTGTCCATCCAGCCTAGCATGGTGACATATTTATACAACTGATCTTCAGAACTAGTATCAGGGGCTGGAGCGATGTCTCAGCAGATAAAGATGCTTGTTTGCAAAGCCTGATGGCCCAGGTTTGATCCTCTGATACCCTTGAAAAGCCAGATGCTCAAAGTGGCGTATGCATCTGGCATTTGCTTGCCATTGCAGGAGGCCACGGTGTGCTCATACTCACTTTTTTTCTCTCTGTTTCTCTCTATGCCTCTCTCTTTGGTAAATAAATATTAAAATAAAAGACTAGTATATGACCGGCAAATTGCCTCACTAGTTTATTCATGGTGATGTGTTTACATTTATTTACATAAATGCTGCATCTTCTTTATGTTGCTTTTTTTCTCTGAAAAGAGAGATAAATTTGTAAAGAAGATACATTTTCCTGCTAGAGTTTTATACCATGGGATGGAGGAAAGTATTTATGTACTTGAACTATTTTATGCTTAAGCTAAAAGTGTGTCTTAGTATATTATTTTATATTAAAAAGACAAGATATATTTCTAAGCTTATCTTAAGATTGGGACAAAATATCTTAGTCAAGCAAATGGTATTCTTGATTTATTATTATTTTTTATCATTTTTCAGCAGAGTGTGATGGTTTGAATGGATGCCTTCCAATCGATTCAGGAACTTTATTCAAGCTCGTGGCTTAGATCTCCAGCTGCCTGGCTGGAGGAGGTGTCACTGTGGGTGGTTCCTAGGGTCTAGCCCCAAGGTGTGTTTGGGGGTGGGTCTGTTTCCAGCAAAAAGATATGCAGAGTGCTTGAGCTCTGCCATTCGGGTTCCTGGAGTGTGCTTGCCTGTGGTGCTGGTGGTGGTTCCTTTTCTCTCTGCTTGGACCTATGAAAGGGGCCAGCTTCTTCTGCCATTATGGTGTGTCCCCTCTATCTATAAGCTTCAGTAAATCCCTTCCTCCCATAACTGTGCCTGGTTTAGAAGTTCATGACAGCAATTGGAACTGACTATGACATAGGTTCTCACTCTAGCTCAGGCTGACCTGGAATTCACTATACAGTTTCAGGATGGCCTCAAAATCATGGCAGTCCTCCTACCTCTGCCTCCCAAGTGCTGGGATTAAAGAAAGGAATGCACCACCACACCTGGCTCTGATGTTATTTTAAATTATTTATTTATTTCTTTATTTATGTGAGACTGAGAGAAAGAGAGTGGGAATGAAAGAGAGAATGGGTGTGCCAGGGGCCTTTAGCCACTGCAAACGAACCCCAGATGTATGCTTCACCTTGTGTATCTGGCTTTACGTGGGTACTGAAGAATTGAAAATGGGTCTTTGGCTTTGCTGGCAAGCGCCTTAACTGCTAAGCCATCTCTCTAGCCTGATACTCTTGATTGAAAAAAAAAAAATAAAAAAAATCACCAAACAAAAACGTGGGGAGGAGCAATTTCCTAAATGTTTTTTTCTTGGCTTAACATTCCCAGACAGCAATTACAGCTAAATATCATTTCAGTTGACGAGACGTTCTGGTTTTCATGCACTGATTGGATTCACTGCACGCTGAGGTTAATTGGGAAACTCCTTGGGCTGATCTGGGTAATGATGAACAACTGTGACAGGCTCATCCTTGCCCCATTCCATGTCATGCTGACAGAGCAGCACCCAGGCAAAAACTCTTGTCAGTGTCAGGAAATAGCACTGCAGACCTTGATGCAGTGTGTCCCAGAGAGCTTTGTAAGGTAGCCTGTTGGCATCCAAAAGCCTGAGAGGAAGTTCAGATTAGAAAAATTCAGATTAAAAATGTCATCACCCGCAGGCCACTGCAGCTATAGCTTTAAGACTGAATACTGGAGTTCAAATTTACTTCACTCAACGAGATACATAAATACAAGGGGGGGATATCCATAAAAAAAAAAAAAAGTCCTTATGCTGGGCGTGGTGGTGCACACCTTTAATCCCAGCACTCGGGAGGCTGAGGTAGAAGTAAGAGGCTCACCATGAGTTCAAGGCCACTTTGAGACTGCATAGTGACTTCCAGGTCAGCCTGGGCTAGATCAATACCCTACCATGAAAAACAAAAACAAACAAAAGAATCCTTGTTCCTTGTTTAATCCACATGCCCTAAACAGCAAAGGTTTGTTGTTTCTCCAACATAAAGATTGCTTTACTGACGTCAGTAACTATATGAGGAACAGAGATGCCTCTGCTTGGAAGAGTTCCACAGTGCTCCCCTGTCTTAGAATGTCTTCCGTGTCAAGGCTTTCAGTTTAGACACTCAGGACAGGCCAACCCCCACGCGTTTCTTAGGTGTGGTCTCAGTCCATAGCTCCATTTGTGGATAAAGTTAAATTTAGGTTAGCCATATGGATTGCCCTAAGAAACACTTTGCATATATAAATTGCATCGTGGTGCTGTGAATGAGATGTCCCCCATAGGCTCCTGTGGTTTGAATGCTTGGTGTCCAGCTGGTGGTGATTTTCTTGAGAGGTGGAGCCTTGCTGGAAGACGTGTGTTGCTGAGGGTAGACCTTGAGGCTTATTAGCCCAGCTCCAAGCCCAGTATTTAGACAACTTTCACCAAGATATGTAACAGCTTCCTACTCCTGCTGTGCTTTCTCCACTGTAATGTAGCTTCCTCTTAAGACTGTGAGCCAAAGTCTTTTCCTCCCAGGCTCATCTGTCCCCCCAAAACTTACTCTTACACTGGTGGGTAGATCAATACAGCATGCTTTAAAGGGACACCGAGAGAGGTTTTTCTGGTGGGCTAGGCATTAGATCATTAGATAGCGTCCCAGTTGCCAGCTGGCTCGTTCACTAGGTAGATGACTGACTAACCCTCCCTGGCTACCTCCATGCATATTTGGCATGGCCAGCTTCTCCTGGGTGGTACTGCCACGCTGTAGTGTCAGGGAGAAACAGCGCTTAGGTCAAAGGGATTCACTTAGTGATAAAGGAAGCATTTGCCATCCATGCTGTTGATGAAGATGGAGTGTGTAGTCGTGTTCTTCTCCTGGCTTTTCTTTATCCTACGGCTCTGCTTCTCACCCCACTTGTTGAGCTCTTTGATTTGGGAACTGTCATGGTTTTCATGTGGGACTTCAAGAGGCTTAGTAAGTAGTCATGAATCCCTCAATCTGTCTCTCAAACCGTTTATTTTAGTTCTCTTTTTATTAGGACTTCAGTGAAGTACAGTAATACTTTAAGAAGGCAGATTCAGGGCTGGAGAGATGGCTTAGCGGTTAAGGCACTTGCCTATAAAACCTAATAACCTGGGTTTGATTCCCCAGTACCCACGTAAAGCTAGAAGCACAAAGTGGTGCATACATCTGGAGTTCGTTTGCAGTGGCCACAGGCCCTGCCACACCTATTCTCTCTTCTATCTCTGCTTACAAATAAAATAAAGTGAACAAAATTAAAAAAAGAAGTCAGATTTATTCGGAGTCAGATGGACCTGGGTTCAAATCTCAGAATAGGCACTTGCTGACTCCCAGACACTCACTCATCTTGATCAAGTCATTTAATTTCCATGAGCCTATAAAGGATAGGATGACACAAATTTATTGCCTTGTGCAAATTAGATAAGATGATTCACAAAAAGCCCAATTAAGTTGTTTCCATGGTGCAGTGGTCATCAAGCTCATCTAACAAGCCAAACACACACACACACAACACACACGTGTGTGTGTGTGTGTGTGTTGTGTGTGTGTGTGTTTGGCTTGTTAGATGAGCTTGATGTGTGTGTGTGTATATATATATATATATATATATGTATATATATGTGTGTGTGTGTATACAATTTTTATTTATTTATTTGAGAGAGAGAGTAAGATAGAGAGACAGAGACAGATAGAAAGTTGGGGCATGCTAGGGCCTCCTCTCACTGCAGACAAACTCCAGACACATGTGCCATTTTGTGCATCTTGATTTACATGGTTAATGGGAAATCAAAACCCTTGCCGTCAGGCATTACAAGCAAACACCTCTAGCCCCTGAGCCATCTCTCCAGCCCCAAACCAAATTTTTGACACAGTTGGAGTGCTTGAGTATTAATTATCCACAACAGCAATAACTCAATTTGAGTCTTTTCAATTCGTCCATTGATTTCCTGAGCCTCCCCGTTGTTCAGCAGCAACGAGACTTCTTTTTTTTCCTTTAGACTCCAGTTACCTCGGAGTTTAATGTTTTTATGCAATACACACTTTGTTTTTTAAATAACAGTTGTGACAAACAGCAGAAAGAATTTAAGAATGCTGCACTTGTGATCTATACAAAACACTGTTTGCCTTGCTCTGTATTCTAGTGGCCGGGCACTGTAATAAGCTGCTCTTTCTTCTTCTTTTTTCTTTCCTTGCTGTTATTTAGCACCTGTGTAAACCTATGCAGCTGTGCACAGCAACGTATAAATGTTTGCTTATGTGCTTCTCCTGTATTTGTTAATGTGATTCTGTGTATAGCCAATTACTCTATTAAAACCCAAGTGCCTTAGGGCCAAAGACCACACTTCAGCAGCAAGTTTGGATATCCTTCTGGGGTCAGATTTCAAGAAGGTTGACACTGACGTAAACTTATTGCTTTAGTAAGATGTCTATGACAAGTTTTCAAACATTTTGTTCTCATAGCAGTATCACTAACAGCAGGCATTCTATAGAAATATTCAAGTTGGGGCCTTAGCAACTTTTCATTTCTAAAAAATTAAAAGAGGGTTGCAGGTTCAGTGGTTAAAGGTGCTTGCATGCAAAGCCTGCCTGCCTGGGTTTGATTCTCTAGTACCCATGCAAAGGCAGATGCACAAAGTACAGCAAAGGTCTGGATTTCCTGTGCAGTGGCAGCAGGCTCTGGTATGCCCATTTTCCTTCTCTGTCTTTCTCTCTCTCTCTTCTTCTCTCTCAAATCAATAAAAAATATTGTTTTAAAAAAATAGATCTTTAAGGGCTGAAGAGATGGCTTGGTGGTTAAGGCACCTGCCTGCCAAGCCTAAGAATGCCAGTTCTAATTTCCAGGTCCCACGTTTAGCCAGACGCAAAGTGATGTAAGGACGCAATGCCACATTTGCCCACGAGGGAGCTCACGCATCTAGAGTTCATTCACAGCGGCTGAGAGCCTGCTGGTGTGCCCATTTTTTTCACTCTCTATCTCTCTGTGTGTCCCTCTCAAATAAAAAAATAAATAAAAATAAAAAAATAGATCTTTAAGAAACTTAAAAATTAGAAGAACAGCAAGGTGGTGGCACACATCTTTAATCACAGCATTCATAGGCTGAGGTAGGATGATCGCTGTGAGTTCAAGGCCAGCCTCAGTCTACATAGCCAGGTTAGCCAAAGCTAGCTACCTCGAAAAAAAAAAAAATTAAAAGAACAACCAGAGAAACAAGCCAACAGCGCAAAGGGTTTCATAATTGCTAGTCTGAAGAAAACTTTGGGCCACCTTTCCTTTGACTGAAGTGACTGATACATTAAGAAAATATCAAGTGAGGCATAATGAGAGTAAGGACAGCTAGCTGCCCTTTCAGAGCACTCAGTAGGTGCTGAGAGACTTAGTAGGAGCTCGTCAAAGCTCTTTCAATCTTTTCCATGCTCCAGTGAGGGAGGTGCCGTGGTTCTCCCCTTGCTGTGTACACAAGGAAACTGAAGTTATGGAAACCCATGGTCCCATGGTCCCCCAGGCAGAAAGAAAGTGATGGAGCCAGGCCCAGTACTGCCCATGTTCATCGCTATGCCATGCTGCCTACTCAGAAAATGAGTCTTACAGATGAGCTACAATGATACTTCTAACGCTCTTTTTTTTTTTTCTCCTTTAGCAGAATCTTCTTTTCTCCCTTCAAAGAAAAGGAAATTCTACTAGTGTGTAGAATTTGCTCAGTGTAAATAAATAAAGATGACTACTGTAGGGGTCTGGGATTGTTTGCAAGAAAAGCTAAAGAAAACCCTTTTCCAGGGTGATTTGCTCCTGCTCTCCCCAGGCCTGCCTCTCCACTTCCTCACAGTGAAGGCCTGGGGACGTGTTTCCCTGTCAGAGGGCCTAGGCCATTAGGGACAATCTCTCATTGCCTTTCAAGAGGATAGACAGGAAACCAATTCGGTTTCCTTTTTTCCCCTTCTCTTCTCAGCTTTCCCTCCTGGCTATACTCTTTTGGAATAAATAACAGCCAGGCTTCTCCCAGGCGCAGAAACTTGAGCACTTTGGGGGAAGCTGGCTGTGCAGGGCCTCTGCAGGCAGCTGCCTGCGGCCTGTGCTCCCCTGGCTGCCTCATAACTCTGCAGTTCCCTCTGCAGCAGAGCTGGCTTTGGTCTGCATGGAAAGCATGCTTTCAGAATAAAAACATCCAGTCGGTCCTTCCAACTTCGAGCCTTCGGAGTCTCTCAGCTCTGAGTTGTAGGGGATCCAAGAATCTCTCAGTGGAGTCAGGATTATGCTATAGCTAATTTGTCGAGGGTTTTTTTTTTTTAAACATTTGTTCTTTTATACAGCGAGGGTACTGAGAAGAGACTCAAAGTCACAGCAACACACTCCGTTCTGGAATGAGCTGGGGGAGGTGAGAGGCCTCTAATGATGCTTCGGCTCCAGGCTTCTTAAATGCCTTAAGGGGCCCTGCTGCACACATAATTTATACTTCTGTGCCCTTAAAAATGGCCTCCCAAATGGTATACTCTTCAGGCCACTTAAAACCTGAATCTGGCTCTGGTCAAGTGACTGAGCAGTCGTTAACTCCATACCATGTTTGACAATGCATTCCTAAGAAATTTTGTAAGATTAAAAATTTTTTCAAATTTTTATTGACAAAGATACAAAAAAATTCCATTTGAACTCCAATCTCCATCATAACAAATGATTTTTTTAAAAAGAGAAAGAGAGAACTTTTCTTTTTGTCTTTATGTGTAGGAAGCATTTTTTTTTTTGACAGAGAGACAGAGCAAGAGAGAAAGACAGAGAGAGAATGGGCGCACCAGCAGCCTCCCAGTCACTGTGAATGAACTCCAGACGCGTGTGCCCCCTTGTGTGCATGTGTGACATTGTGAGCCTGCGTCACTTTTGTGTCTGGTCAAACATGGGACCTGGAGTTTCGAATGGGTGTTCTTAGGCTTTGCAGGCAGGCGCCTTCACTGCTAAGCCGTCTCTCTAGCCCAGAAGCATTTTTCTTATAGTAACACATTCAATCTTCACAATGATTTTGAGCAGTTACCCTCTCCACTGCTCCAGCTGGTCAGTGATGAGGGTTGGATTTGAACTGAGGCTGTCTGTCTGTATGGGGCCTTTACTCACCCCACTGTGCTGGGGGCACTAAGGGCTTCTGTTTTACCTCCGCTTTGCTCTTTTATTTGACATGTCAATGAATTTCTTTCTGTCTTCCTAGCAGACTTCGCCTCTCTGCTTCCCAGCTATGATAGTTGACTTACATGTCTTTACTGTCGGAGACTGAAGTCAAAGAATCTGCAAAATCTATCTATCTGAAATCCAGACAGGGAAGAGAATTGCCACTTGGCAGCTCTGCTGGGAGCATTTCCTATTCCTCACCATGGCAGCCCCTCTACAGAACACACTCGTATCATTACAAGCAGACAGTGCAGTAGAACATAGTAAATGGAGCAGAATTTCTAACCATAATCAGCTAACATTTGATGTAAACTGGCACTCTTAATTTTTAAATACTGAAATTTCAGTAGTTCTTTCTGTGTTACTTATGATTATGCTCTGTCCACATCAAATAAAATTCCAGGTTGTGATTCAGAAGAGAATCGCAAATGTTTCTGAGTCGTACTATTATTTTTAAGAGAGCAATTCAATAAACAAACAGCCCATATTTCAGTCTAGTATTGTTTATGTTTTCAATACATTCTTCTATAAATGTAGCACAAATAAATAAGTCAGATGTGTTTGTTCAGATGAGTCTAAAACATTTACTTCTAGACAAAGAATAAAATGTAGATTGTTCTTTTGATGTTTAGATGCTGTTCACGGTATTTGGTGGCGTTCCATCTATACTCAGCATCCTTGTATATCTGCAAACTCAGGAAACACATTGTAGTGTTGTTCTTGAACCACGTAAGCATTATAAAGTGACGGACTTCAAAAACCTTATCATGGGTAAAAAGCACAAAATTGTGTTACTGTGTTTTTCTCCTTAGTATATACAGCTTTAACTATATGACAGCAGCTCCTCTAAATGTCAAATAATAGAAAGAATCGTTTTCTCTGAAGAATTTATTTTAACACTTTTTTTTTTTTTTTGTTTTTTTTTTGTTTTTCAAGGTAGGGTCTCACTGTAGCTCAGGCTGACCTGGAATTCACTATGTAGTCTCAGGGTGGCCTCAAACTCATGGTGATCCTCCTACCTTTGCCTCCCGAATGCTGGAATTAAAGGTGTGTGCCACCACGCCTGGCTAACACTTCTTTTTAAAAGATTTTTATTTATGTATATATGAAGAGAGAGAGAGAGAAGGAATTGGCATGTCAAGAGCTCTTGCTGCTGCAAACTAACTTGAGACTTATACACCACTTTGTGCATCTGGCTTTGTGTGGTTACTAGGGAATCAAAGCCTGGGCTGGCAGGCTTTGCAAGCAAGCACCTTTTACCACTGAGACATTTTCTTGGCACAACATCAGATATTTTATATAAATGAACTTTATTTTCTCTTGTGTTCCTTGGGTATAATTGCAAATGTTCTCAATCTTTCCTGTCAACTCTATCTTCACCTAACACACTAAGAATTTCTACTCTCTTAATGGTTTTCGATAGCTCCTCTTCTTGAGTTTTGAGCCATAAAGGTAGCTTGCAGAGCAAGGCCCTCAACCAGCCTTGCCTTCCACCGTCCAGCTCTTCATCTTGCCAGTCTCTGGGATCCAAATGAGGTATGTATAAAAAAGAGGGGGAAAAGCCACTCTGCTGCCCTAACTTTTCCTCAAGACAGCAAACTAAGTTTCTTGGAAGCAGAGGTGGCCCATGTTCCCTTTGTCCTTCTCTCTTGGTCCCTGGGAATCTGCTCTTTTATGCTTGTGGTACTGATAGGGCTTGAGCACGCCTTTCTCTGAACTCGGCTAGTTTTACTTTCTACATACTGCTAACATGTGGCCCTCCTCTTCTCTCTTTTCCTCTTCTGCCTCCTTAACTGGATCAAATCTTAAATGATGTTAAATTCTCATCTGCATCTTTGTTCTTTTCTTCAGCTTGTAAGTTACCCTGAGTGAGCTC
This sequence comes from Orientallactaga sibirica, assembly GCA_036365145.1. Lineage (NCBI taxonomy): Eukaryota > Metazoa > Chordata > Mammalia > Rodentia > Dipodidae > Orientallactaga > Orientallactaga sibirica. The sequence goes on from JAEOAD010000020.1 coordinate 29,162,439, forward strand.
TTCCAGCCCCTTGGTGGGAGCACCAACATTTTCTGCACAATGTGTGTGCCTTCAGCTTGGTCTTCCTCTCTAAGCATCAGGCACAAACCTCCAGCAGACTGTTAAACCACTTCATCCAGAAGATTTGAAGCACCTTAAACTTGACATCTTCAAGAGTCAAACCATTCCCTTGTCTCTAAAGCTTGGTTGTGAGGGCACTGGTGAATTGTATCCCTGTTGATATCCATTCTGTCTTAAAACACTGGGACTCTTCAACATTTCCCTCCTTCTCAAAATATCTGCCCAGCATTCTTCAAAGGTAAAAGTCATGAAAAAGAGAAGATGGTGAAACTTTCACACATGGGAGGAGACTGAATGCCATGTACCCTGGACTGGATCCTGGGAAAGCAAAAGGACCTTAGTGGGAAAATGGTGAAGTCTGAGTGAAGCCTGTACTTGAGGGGACAGTACTGAACCCACAGTAACTGAGCAGCTCTCGCTGTGGACGTTTGAAGGTTAGGAGAAGCTGGGTGAGATGGAGACTCCCTACCCTCTCAGCAACTTTCCTATAAATTCAAGATTATTCCCAAACAACAAAGCATGGCTTCCACCACCTATGAAACACACTTCTCAGCTTGTCTTGAAAAGTCCCTCTGTAAGGCTTTTGAAATCTGCCTGTCTGGTGCGAGACAGATTCAACAGGCCCTTGACCCAAGCAAGCTATGTAACAGTCGGGTGCCACAGGTGTCACGGCCACTCGTTTGTAGGAATACAGAACCTGCTTGTGACATATTCCTTATATAGACGTTTGTTTTTTTAACACATACACACATACATAAACATACATATATATAAATATATATTTTTTGCAAGAGACCTTTACTCAGAGACCATAGACAGGGAGGATTGCCGCTTACATTCATAATTGAGAATGTTTTACCTGATAAGGTATAAATAATATTGAGTATAACGAATGATTATTTTAAAAAAAATTTATTTTTAAAAATGTTTTAAAAAATTTTGTTTAAGTTTTATTTATTTCAGATAGAGATAGAGATATAGAGAGAGAGATGGAGAGAATGGGCATGCCAGGGCCTCCAGCCACTGCAAATGAACTCCAGACACATGCACCACTTTGTGCATCTGGCTTACGTGGGTCCTGGACAATTGAACCAGGGCCTTTTGGCTTTGCAGGTAAACACCTTAACTGCTAAGTCATCCCTCCAGCCCTATTTATTATTTTATTTGTTTGAGAGAGAGAGAAAGAGAGAGGGAGAAAGGCAGCTAGAGAGAATGGGCACACCAGGGCCTTCAGCCACTACAAGCAAACTCCAGACACATGTGCCACCTTGTGCATCTGGATTACGTGGGTCCTGGGGAGTTGAACCTGGGTCCTTTGGCTTTGCAGGCCAAACTGCTACGACATCTCTCTAGCCCAGGAATAATTCTTTGAATAGCTTTTCATGCAATGAATTGCATTACACCTATGTATTTTATTTCTGAAATAATCCACTGTAACTTTGCCACTTAACAATGAGCCAAAAATTTTATTAAGTTGGGCATGGTGGAACATGCCTTTAATACCAGCACTCAGGAGGCAGAGGTAGGAGGATCACTGTGAGTTCAAGGCCAGCCTGAGACTACATAGTGAATTATAAGTCAGCCTGGGCTAGAACAAGACTGCACCTGAGAAAAACAATATTTATATTTGGGCTGGGCAGTTTGCTCAGTGGTTAAGGCACTTGCCTGCAAAGCCTAATGACCCTAGTTCAATTCCTCAATACCCACATAAAACCAGATGCACAGCAGGGTGTGGTGGCACAGCCTTTAATCATGACACTCAGGAGGTAGAGGTAGGAGGATTACTGGCCAGAGCGAGACCCTACCTCAAAAAACCAATAATAATAATAATAATAATAATAATAATAATAAAAAAATAAAGAAAAAGAAAAAAAGTCAGATGCACAAGGTGGTGCATGCATCTGGAGTTTATTTACAATGGCTAGAGGTCCTGATGTGTCCAATTTCTCTCTGTCTCTCTCTTCAATCTCTTTGTGCTTGCAAATAGATGAATAAATAAAAGTTTGATTTTTGAAGCCTATTAAATATTCATGTAGCCGGAAATTATTTCCACATCTTCATTTTTCATTCTATTTGAAGTGAAAAATTACATAAGATATATACTCAGAGATTTTCATATGTTGTCATATTCCTGAAAGTGTCTTTTGATTCTAAAACATCTCAAAGTTATTGTAGCAAGTGGTAAAACAATGACAATAAAAATAACAAAATCAAATAAAGGAGAAAACTTTTAAAAATGTGGTGGTTGAGGGAAAGAGGAGAGGAGAAGATTTAAGGGGAGGATAGACTATATATATATATATATATACATATATATATACATATATATATATATATATATATATATATATATATATATATATATATACACACACACACACACACACACACACACACACACACAGTATCTTGGGGTGTGTAGCAGACAGCTTCAGGTTCACTGAGATGAACTTCCAGACCAGGCACAGTTATGGAGGAAGGGATATTTATTGAAGCTTACAGATCCAGGGGAAGTTCCATAATGGCAGAAGAAGCTGGCCTGCTTTCACAGGACCAAACACAGAGAGAAAAGCCACAAGCCAAAAACCACACAACATGGCACACCTCAGGAACTCCAGCTAGGCACACTTCGCATATCTTTAGATTGAAATCCTAAACCCACCACCACACCTTAAGATCCGCCCAGTGACACTGCCTCCTGCCAGGTGGCTGCAGATGCAAACTACAAAGTAATAAAACACTGAGTGTATTGGGGGCATCTATGCAAATTACCATAATATATTTTTTAAAAAGATGTTAGGAATCAGCCATATGAAAACCTGCCTCTTCACTAGCTAATTAATGCATGTGTCAAAAAAGAGAGTTTGAGCCGGGTGTAATGGCACGTACCTTTAATCCGAGCATTTGGGAAGCAGAGGTAGGAGAATTGCCTTGAGTTTGAGGCCAGCCTGAGACTACATAGTGATTTCCAGGTCAACCTGGACTAGAGTGATAGAGTGAAACTCTTAACTCAAAAGGGAGAGAGAGAGAGAGTTTGGGTAGTAGTACCCTGTGCAGGTGATTAAGACTGTACCGGAAACCATAGATTGTCAAAAGAAAATTTCAGTGCCAGGGCTGGGATACCTCCCAGTGAGTTATTGGCCAGAGAAACTCTTCATGCCCCCGCAAACATTACAGGCTATTGCCAAGGCTCTAGATGGGTCAGAACCTATTATATCTTTGGGCTGTAGGTCACTGAGAAATCAAGCTGGAGCTGAGCTGGAAGCCCCTTACCTGTTGACTAGCTGTCAGGATGCTGAAAGATCTATGAAGCCTGTTGGCGGAGAAGAGTCATTAGTGGTGTTAACCAGCAGTGGACTCTGAAAGGGTTACAGCTGGCCAGCCAGGAAAAACGTACCAACTGGTATAACAGTAGCACATCTGTTATGGGGGAAACCAACTGCTGTCTGGACTTGAGGCCCACTCCACAGGAGGGAATTCTTGCCTAGTGTTGGAAACCTAGTCAAAAGCTATGGCTGGGGTGGTCATAAGCCCTAGGGGGGTAACTACTAATGTTGCCCTGGCTAAATGGATATATTATGCCTACCAATCTGCCCTCTAAATGCTTACGTTTATGTCCATGTATTAATGCTACTCTCATTGGTGGGTAGAAAAATTTATATTTTTTGATGAACACTGGGGAGAGTCAAAACTCATCAAAGTGCTGAGAAGAAATAACAGTGGTATGTTCAGCACTAAATGAGACATCTCAATCACAGCATTCAAGGCTCAGGGATCATTATAGAAGAGGTGGTAGAAGAATTTAAGAGCCAAAGGAAGGGGAGGACTGCTTACAGTACTGTCTTCCAGACACAAAGTAGCCTTGATATTTATGACCTCACAGTGGCTGACACTACCTGCATAAGACTTGCATAGTAGGAGGGAAAAAGATGATGACATCAAAATCAAAGAGTGGCTAATTGGAAAGTAGAAGGGATTCAGTAGAAGAGGAAAATGGAGGGTGGTAGGAGGGGATTATGATCGTGGTATATTGTCTATACATATGGAGGTTATAAATAAAAAGTTTAAAAAATGTGCTTGTAACAGAAGATCTAAAGTACAGGGGTGGTGGTGGGTGTGTGTGTATGAAGCTTCTTCATAAGTACCTAGAGATTTGGGTAAGGTGTCAGGGGTTCCCTGAAGTCTCTGTAACTGAAAGGAAACACATGCATACACATATTCTTGGAGCTTCTCAATGAGAACCATTAATCACAAAGCACTAGGAAACACTGCCTTGAGAGTCTTTTTGAGAAATAATAGTATAATGTTATGTGACCTAAATTGCATTTTAGAATTCTTTTTTTATTATTTTTATTTTTTGAGAGAGAGAGAGATAGATAGGTAGATAGAGAGAGAATGGACTTGCCAGAACCTTCAGCCTGCTGCCAACGAACTCCAGACACGTGCGCCTCCTTGTGGTGCATGTGCTACATTGCATGCTTGCGTCACTGTGCATCTGGCTATGTGGGACCTGGAGATTTGAACACAAGTTCTTAGGCTTCGCAGGCAAGTGCCTTAACCTCTAAGCCATCTGTCCAGTCCCTAAATTGCATTTTAAATAAAATGAATGATAGATGCATGTGTGGCCTGATTTACAACACGACCCACTGCAAACATAGAACTTACTTATTTTTTCCCCACAGAGGACTTGAGGAAAGTCTTAGGATCCAATGAACATTCCCTGAAAGGCTGACTCAACTGAAACCTCCATGTCAGGACAAGCCACTCATTTTTCACATGTCCGCACAACTCCTTCCCTGAGCCAGGTGAGGTTCCAGGGGTTTGGGATGCATTTGTGGACAAAACACACCCACATCTGCCTCTGAGTTTACATTCACTTTGGGAGGATGGGCCATAAACATCAACAGAATAAGTCAGCTGCATGCACATTTGTTGTGGTCCCCCCTAAGGCCAGCCCAGGAGGGACGGTAGGGTCTCTGCTGAGTTGGGGTGAGCAGCGCAGAGTCACGACACAGACTCCAGGAGTTGGGTGGAAGCAGCAGAGGGCGAGCTGCCACAAACTTGTTTATTGAGGAAGTGCACATGGGTTTTAAGGGGCGTGGCTGGGTAATCATTGTATGGGGTGGTCCCCCTTTTTGTGACCAATGACAGCCTATCTCTGGACAGGACATCTCCTAGCAGGCTTCTCACGAGCATGGGACTGTAGCTGTTGTAACACCAAGCCTGCGCAGAATGCCATGTTCACAGAAGCCACTTCCTGTTTTCTTCTGCCATGCAGTCTGGCTAGGACCAGGCCTATATTGTGCCATACACACATTAGAGCGTGTGGTGAAAATTCTGTGTAAAAGGGAAACATAGAGTAGGGTAAGAGGGGGTGAACCTACCAGTCAGAGTAAGGGACAGTTACATCTCAGGATGAGAGAGAGGGCTGCTCTCATTGAAGAGGTGAGACTGAAGATGCAAGGCAGTGAGGATGTGAGCTAAGTGGAATCTTGGGAGGACATTGGAAGCAGGAGTAACCTGAGCAGCAGCCAAGTGGGTTTCATCAGAAACCAAGCAAGTGAGTTGGGAGCCACCTGGGGAGGAAGGCAGTGAAGAAACTGAGGCAATAAGGGCACTGCTGTCGCTTCAAGGACTTGGGCTTCCTCTCTGAGTGTGGTGGCAGCCCTTACAGGTGTCTTTGTTTTGTTTTGTTCTTTAAGATCCACAGGAATAAACTTCAGTATACTTTTGACAGAAATGACAAGTTGAGGCAGAATTTTCAATGCTTGAGGAGTTTGATAAACACAATTGACACGAGGCAGGTCTAAGGGTACATGTAATTTATAACTTCACAGGAGTGCATGTGAAAGTCATCTGTGTATTCACCCTAACAAAAATCTCAGCATGAGGCTGGAGAGGTGGTGCAGTGGCTAAAGGATCCTGTTTACAAAGCCTGATGGACTGGGTTTGAGTCCCCAGTACCCACATAAGGCCAGGTGCACAAAGTGGAGCACGCATCTGGAGTGTGTGTTTGCAGTGGCTGGAGGCCCTGGCATGCCCTCTTTCGCTCTTTCTTAAATGCACACACACACACATAAAGTCTTTTTTTTTTTTTTTGGAGAGAGACAGAGAGAGAGGGAGAGGAAGACAGATAGAGAATGGGCACACCAGTGCCTCTCAGCTGCTGTGAATGAACTCCAGATGCGTGCACCCCCTTGTGGGCAAGTGCGACATTGCGCCCTCGAGTCACTTTGTGTCTGGCTAAATGTGGGACCTGGAGAATCAAATCGGTGTTCTTAGGCTTAGGAAGCAGGTTCCTTAACCCCTAAGGCATCTCTCCAGCCCTATACATAAAATCTTTATAAAAATTCCAATATGTTCTAGAAAGAAAGGAAACAGCATATTATCTCACAAGAGTACAACTTAAGTACACACCAACAAGACTAGAAATTTAAAAAATATACAAACTTTTAGAAATTTTTGAAAACACTTATTTGTTCAAATAACTTTGATTTCACAAGAACCTTGAAGTTACAGACTATAGAAAAATTAAGGTCATGAAAACCACTCTATATAAAAACCTATTAAATATTATCTGTATGGTACCCAGAAGCGGTAAGTTGAATTCAAAACCTCTGGAGGGTGCTTATATTGAAGTAACTGTTTAGAAAGGAGTGGATCCTGACAACTGGGATGCAACTGGGATGACTGGGATGCAGCTGTGGAAAATGAAACTCCAAATTCCGCTGACTGTCAGTAGAGACAGCTTTTTTTTTTTTTCTCTTACTAGGAAGCTAGTCTCTGTAAGCCAGAAGAACCTGCAATGAGCTCCCCTGAGGCAATTAATTGTCTTGCAGGATTTTAAACAGAGAAATAACACATGTGTTTCATATGGATTACACTTGCAGTTGTATTGCAAAAGACACTAGGAGACAACCGGGATGCCAGGAGGCTAAGAGACTATTACTATTACTGTCGGAGACTCTGGGGAGAGGACAGTGACCATTGTGGGAGCAGGGAGGCTGTGCGAATTTGTCTGAGTCTTGATAGATTCTGAAAATGAAGCCGGTATGTTGACCCATCCAGTGGTGAGGAGGTGGAGGGGAAAAGTTTCAGGGATGATTCCATAGTTTTTTGGCTTAAAGGAGTTGTCATCAACTTAGAGGAGATGATGCATGGACCAGGTTCTGGTACCAGGCAGTCAATTTCAGACCAAGTACATGTGAGAGGTTGGATGTCCAAGTGGAGGAAAGGGTTAACTACCTGAACCTAGAGTTTGGGAGAGGTCCGCACTGGCCATATAAGCTTAGGAGTCGCCAGCATATATGAAGTCATGGGTGTGAGGGGGTAGCTGGAAAAGTAAAGAGTTCAAGGACGGAGCCTGGAGCTCCAACAGGAAGTCACTAAGGAGAAGTCAAAGGACTGAACAAGAGATTGAGGAGGAGTGACCCGTGGGTAGGAAGGAAAACTGTAGCGTGTCATTCTGGAATGCACATAACGATTCGGGAAGAGGCAGTGCTCAGTCTTGCCATGAGCTGAGCTGAGGGGTCAAGACCTGTAATTGATGGGCCCTGACCATTGGCCTCAATCACATGGCGTTAATCATGGATTTTGTCCAGAGCACTGCAGTGAAGGACATAAACCTGACTGAGGGGATTCAGGACAGAATGCAAGGAAGGTTGCTTGCTGCATAGGGAAGCAAAGAGGGGGGGTAGCGGTTGGTAGGAAAAGTGGACTCAAAACAAGTACGTGTGGGCTTTGCTTTTGCTGTTTAAGGTAAGACAGATGAGGCATGGTTGAATCCTGACGGAATGAGCCTGCAGATAGATGGAGCCTGGAGGAGCTGTAAGGCTGGAACCCTTGATTAGTTAGGCAAGAAGGACGGGATCTAACACACAAAGCAAGAAGCTGACAGGAGAGTGGAAACTGCATCTACCAAGAGGTTAGGACACAGGTATATGCTTTGGTAGAAGCCTGTTCAAGCTCTTGTCTAGTTGATTCTATTTACTCAGTGAAGTGAGAAGCGAGGTCTGCAGCTATGAGCACAAATAATCCGAAATGTCAGTGGAGGTAGAAATATGCCAGTGTCCCTGCTTTTGAACACCTTCTACTAAACTGCTTATTTTCCAGAGAGTCACTTGAGCAGAATCGATGGAGCACAGCTTTCTCCTGAGAGGAACCATCGTAACAAGGTCGAGAGCATCTGCAATGAGCTACTCACGTCTAGCCATCTAACAGAGAACCAAATGAATCTCCAGAGCTCAGAATCCATGGAAGGAAATCCCTTGGAGAACATTCTTAAGAGAGGAGTAACTCGTAGCAACAGCACAAACTGCTCCCACATGACTCACTCCTGAGTGGAAATAATGCAGACAGATTCATCTTGACCTCAGAGGTCTAACTCCACCCAGGGTTCAAGTTTCTTTCTTCTCCAGTCCCCCGTGACTTTCCTGAAGCAAATATTCATGTTCAGCTCCCAGGCCTTTTCCTATTTAGCTGTCAGATCTGTTTAGCTCTGCAAAGCCACTGTGTTCTCAGTGCTTTAAAAAATTAACGTTTTCCCTCTGGCTTTCTCCTGAGAGTCCTCACAGTGGCGCTCGTTCAGGACCTTTGCGCACGCCTTCATGAAGAAGCTGTTGAGCCTTGGGGATTTCCAGAGACACAGTAGCACTTAGAGGAACACAAGAGGAAAGTGACTTTATCCAGCCACTTAGCTGAACCGTCACACTTCTATTTAGAACTTTAGAATATAGGAAGCAGCCTTCTTGCGCATGCTTTTTATTTTCTTAAGAAAAAGGGGAATAAGGAGCATCCCCAATGGAATGGGGCAGGGATGAGGGAAAAGAGGATACCAACACATAATGTATCCATACAAAATGTTGTTAATAATAAACATAATTTTAACTATATTTTTCATTAGTTATGTATATAGTATATATACAGCCATTATGGTACCATCGTTAGCTTTCTCCCTATCCTCCCCCCATGGGTAATATGGGGGTATCCATCAGTTATGTGGGAGAGGCAATGACTCTGTGTATAATGACCCAACTCATGGCTCTAACAATCTTTCCACCCCCTCTTCCGCGAATTTCCCTGAGCCATGTTGGGTTCATTTTAGGTCTATTTCAGCGATGAGGTTTTGTGAGTCTCTGTGTCTCTGGATATCTGATTTGGAAAAGTAGCAGAAATCATTCCAAGAATTAGTAGCTCTATAATTAAAAAATATATTTTATTTACTTATTTGTAAGCAGTGAGATACACACACACACACACACACACACACAGAGAGAGAGAGAGAGAGAGAGAGAGAGAGAATATGGATATTCCAGGGCTTCCAGCTGCTGCAAAGGAACTCCAAATGCATGAGCCACTTTGTGCATATGGCTTTACAAGGGTATAGAGGAATCAAACCCAGATAATTAGGCTTTGCAGGCAGACACCTTAACTGCTGAGTTATTTCTCCAGCACAACTCTGCAATTTTTATCTACATCTTGGAAGGTTAATCTAACAGAGCAAGTTAATTTGTTACCGTCTCGTGCTCGCTTCGGCAGCACATATACTAAAATTTGTTACCGTCTTATATTTGTGCATGCTTGTGAAAATCTGGGCAGATCTCATAATCTTTCACTCACCCTTATTACAGTTGCCTTCTCCTTGCTGGGACAAATATCCAACCACAAGCAGCTTATGGGAGGAAAGGGTTTACTTCAGGCTTACAGAGTCCAGGGGAAGCTTCATCATGGTGGAAGAAGCTGGCTTACTTCATCATACATGCAGAGAGACAGAGAGACAGAGAGAGAGAGAGAGAGAGAGAGAGAGAGAGAGAAAACAGTAAGAGCTCAAGCTAGTTCTCTACACACCTCTTCAGGCTAAAGCTGAGATCTGCTCCCAGTGACACATCTCCCCCAGCAGGGCTCTGCCTGCTGAAGACGAAGTAAGAAGCTTCATCTTAATCAAGAATACCTAAGGCTATGAGGCATTACGTTCAAACCATCATCACACTTGTATAATAGCAAACTATATTCTCTATTTAAAAATATGGAGGCTGTATTCAGGACAGTCCAAGGTTTAACCAATGCTGCAAACTCCATTTGAGGTGAAGTCTCTTTTCTCACTTCTCTTCTCATGGAGGACGTCCCCTTGAAGGGTCAGGGTTTTGCTGCCTGTCCTCTCTCCCCAGGTTGCTGATTCTCCAGGGTGGAGGGAAGATCAAGGAAGTAGAGGTAGCAATGACATGTTGAGTTGTGGCTTCTGAGAACTGGAAGCTTGAACTCAGTCATGGTGGGCGTATTGAAAACACAGAGGGTCACCTTTTCACCCCCCGCCCCAGCCCTGAGCCGTTTTCCTGACACACCACTGGGCTAGAGAATAGGAAATTCTCCCTGAGCTTTGTGCTCTCTAGGCTGGGTAGACAGCTCTCTTGACTCCCCACTTTTGAGTTCTTGGAGTGAGTTCTTGTGAGGTCAGCTATCACCAGTCCCTCCATCTCTTCAGCCCCTGGGATATGGCTGGCCGTCCTCACCCTGCAAAATGGGCTTCTGGTTGTTGATGATCCCCACAGACTCCTGCTGATGGGGATCCCTCTGTGCTGTGTGGAGGGCTCCCCCTTACATTGTTGCAGATCACCTTTCCTCTCATTTTACTTATTTTAATACATATTTTATTTATTTATTTGAAAGAGAGAGAGAGAGAGAGACAATGAGAACGAATGGGCACACCAGGGCCTCTAGCCACTGCAACAAACTCTAGACACATGGGCCACCATGTGCATCTGGCTTTACATGGGTACTGGGTAATCGAATCTCGGTCCTTAGGCTTTGCAGGCAAGTGCCTTAACCACTGACCAATCTCTGCAGTCCTTCTTTCTTTTTTTTTTTCCTTTTAAGTAGGATCTCACTCTATGTCAGGCTGACTTGGAATTCACTATGTAGTCTCATGCTGTCCTTGAACTCAAAGCAATCCTCTTATCTCAGCTTCCCAAATGCTGGGATTAAAGGTGTGTGCCACCACCCTCAGGAGAGAAAGAGGGAGGGAGGGAGGGAGAATGGGTGCACCAGGGCCTTTAGCTGCTGTGAACAAATTCCAGATGTATGCTCCACTTAGTGTACCTGGCTTTACATGGGTACTGGGGAGCTGAACTCTGCTAATTAGGCTTTGCAGGCAAAATTCCTTACCAGCTGAGCCATCTCTCCAGCCCTCATCTTACTTCTTTATTGTTACAAATTTAGTGGCTTAAAACAAGGCATAGTTAACATCTCAGTGTCTGAGGGTCAGAAGCATGGCCATGCCTTAGCAGATTCTTTTGTTCAGAGTCTCAACAGGCTGTGAGGAGAGCTGTGTTCTTTCCTGGACTTTGAGATGCTCTTCCCACACCACGTAGTTGGAGTAACTCTATTCTGGGCATTTATAGGATGAAGGTCCCTGCTTTCCTCTTGGTTGTCCGCTGGGGGCTGTTCTAACAACGAGAGGCCACTTTCAGTTCTTTGCTATGTGACCCTCTCTAAAGACTAAAAGCTATAACTTGCTTTTTATTAAAATACTTGATTTATTTGCAAGGAGAGAGAACAAAAGAGAGATAGAGAATGAATGACAATGAAAGTAGGCATGCTAGGTCATAGTGCCGCTGCAAACGAAATCCCGGTGTGTGTGCCACTTTGTGTATTTTTCTTTACAGGAGTACTGGGGGAATCAAAGCCAGGCTGTTGGGCTTTGTAATCAAGCACCTTTAACCACTGAGCCATCGTTCCAGCTCTTTGGCTTACTGTTTCAAAGACAGGAATTTCTATTTAGTTCACCAGCTTGGTGTGTAATCAAATATAATATAATATAATAATATATTTAAGGAGTGGCTATCTGTATTAGTTACTGTCTTTTCTTTTGGGACAAAATACCTGGCAAAAATAAGTTTAAAGGAGGAAGGGTTTATTTCAGTTTGTAGTTCAAGGTTGCAGTCCATCATGGTGGTGAAGGCAAGGTGGCAGGAGCTTGAAGCAGCTTGAGGTGGGTCCACAGTGAGGAAGCAGTGACCTCCCATGATCAAGTTTACACATGAAGGCAGAATGTGGAAAGGAAAGGTCTAAGGCTAGTTATCTGGAGAAATTGATGCTGTGGCCCCTGATGTGGGAGCATAGTAGACACATGATGAATTCCTGCCCAGGAAATCAGAAAGATTAAGGCCAGCAGGGTGGTTTTGTGACAAGACAGACTGAAACCTGAGACATGCTGGAAAGAAACTGTTTCCCTGGAATAGTGGGCTAAAAGTCTGGAAAATTACCTGCGAAAGCTAAGGTGATCTCCATTCAGTCATAATCATGTACAAGCCCCTCTTTAATAGATACATAGATACGTGTATATAATTTGCAAGCAGAGACATAGAAGAGAGACAGACAGGAGAATGGGCATGCCAGGGCCTCCAGCCACTGAAAACAGATTCCAGATGCATGTGCCACCTAGCACATCTGACTTGATGTGGCTACTGGGGAATGGAACTGCGGTTTTTAGGCTTTGCAGACAAGTGCCTTAACGCCTTAACCACTGAGCAATCTCTCCAGCCCAGGCCCCTCTTTCTGAATGTGAGCAAAACCTGTGAGTGGTTTCTAAGCTAATAGAATGTCAGTAGTGACTGACTGACTGTTAATCCCTTGATTCCACAAAGGTGATTAAGATGGTGTGATAGTTTATATTGTCAGCTGGACAGGAATTAGAATTACCTGTGGGATTATCTCTCTTAGGTTAGCATCTGAGCCAACAGACTTTGCAAGCAAGTGCCCTTAACCACTGAGCCATCTCTCCAGACCTGGTGACTAGTTTCCTATAGCCTTTGTCCTTTCATACCCTACCATGTGAATAGATCCAGGAATTGTTATTTCTACAGGATATTTGCCTGCCAGGTGAGCACAATCCTGCTTGAAGAATGAAGAGAGGAAATTCTTGAGAAAATGTTTTGCGACCTGGCAGGAAATAGGCTTGTTGACATGTTAGTTGTAAGGAGCCAATTTAATGTCACCAAACCTCCTCAACATTGGGTCAAAAAAGTTTTGTTTAAGTTATTTTTCTTCTGAAGTGATAATGCAGGTTTAGCTGAAAGGTGTTCGCTGAACTCATGCTGCATTGATGACTTGCTCGTGACATGTTGAATTATTGATTTCAAGTCTATATTCTTGGAAGTTAAGGATCACTTTAGTGAAATGCATTTTATGTAAAATATACATGAATTTTCCTCAGTATTATAATCTTCTATATTAACATCCTAGACCCAATGATACTTAGAAGTACTGAGTATCTAAGTTATGACAGATAGGAAACCAAAGTCAATGATAAGTTGCTGAAGGCCGATTTCATAGCCTGGAATCATTGGCCAGTGTTGGACGAGGTAGTCTATTTTGGTGACCACATAAGTCAGGCCAAAATCAACCGTGGGTGTGGTCCCTGAAGTCAGCAGTGGGAGTAGTCAGTATCCACACTGGAGATGGCTAAATGCCCAAGGGATTCTCTGTCTCTTTTTTTGAGGTTGGGTCTCACTCTAGCTCCAGCTGACCTGGAATTCACTCTGTAGTCCCAGGCTGGCTTCAAACTCACAGCCATCCTGCTATCCCTGCCTCCCAAGTGCTGGGATTAGAGAGGCCTGCGCCATCACGCTGCGGTGTTCGGTACTCTCTTTTGCGTTGCACTTTTCAACAGTTGGAAAGCAATTTTGAAAGTGGCAGCTTTCTGTTAAATTTGTTGATTTCTGTATGGGGATGTGACCTAGGGCATTTGGGAAAGGTGTAAGCACTCCTGAGCTGTCTTTGGTAGGTGACAGGAGCTCCCAGCTTGTTTGATGTGAGTGAAAGCGAGCTACCTTTTGCCAGCTTGACCTTGTTAGTCACTGGCTGGCGGGGGCCCTTCTAGCTCCTCTGGGATGGCAACCAGGGCAGGTAAAGCGACACTTTTCAAGAGTTGGTCTTCATCTGAGATTGTGTTCCTGGACGCTCTGCAGCAGTAAGCATCAGCAGCCAGCAGGTGGAGCCTTTCTCTCCCAGGTCTTGTCCAGTCATCCCGTACTGAGGCCCTCAGCTTCACAGTTACCTCTCTGGGTAGGACGACAGGATTCCTCAGCCCTTGACCACAGCCCATGTTGGTTTGCTATAGACATCTTCACGACGGCTACTGTTTCTAACGCAGCCACTGCCTTTCCTCCGCCACTGTTGCTGCCTCTGTCAGACCCCACTCCTCTCCTGGTGGCTTTGTGGGTGTCAGGCAGGCGGCTGATCCCCGCTGCTGCTTGTCATTGCCACCGAGGGGGGTCTCACGGCTCCTTTCCTGCAGCTTCTAGAGCCTGGGTGGATTCTTGGACTTGGCCTCTGCTGCTTGTCAGGTCCCTTCTGTTTCCCTGCATGTGAGGAGGTTTGCTGGGCATTCACCACAGCTCGACCTCCTCTGTAGCTGTCAAAGCAGACTGTCACTCCATTGCATCATAAGATTCAGCATCTGCTGACCTACAGTCACTCTGCAGCCACCACCATCATGCCACTGTTTTTGCTGCAGCCACTTCTCTTCCATGTCACCAGCCTACACAGTCCACTCTATTAAAAGTAAGCAAGGAAGGGCTGGAGAGGTGGCTTAGTGGTTAAGGCATCTTAACTCTTGTAAACCCTAAGGACCCAGGTTTGATTCTCCAGGTCCCAAGTCAGCCAGTGACACATGTGTCTGGAGTTCATTTGCAGTGGTTAGAGGCCCTGAAGCAACCATTCTCTTTCTCTCTCTTTCTTTCTCTCCCTTTCTCCCTGTCTCAAATAAAAATAAATAAATAAATAAATAAATAAATAAATAAATAAATAAGGATGATGCATAAAGTGGGGCATGCATCTGGAGTTCGTTTGCAGTGGCAGAGGCCCTGGTTCACCCATCCTCTCTCTTGCTCTCTCTGTCTGCCTCATTCTCTTAGTCTTAAGTAAATAAAACTTTATTTTAAAAAAAAGCGGGGGTGGGGGGTGGGGAAGGATGCAAGGAAAGCTGGGAGTGGTGGCGCACACCTTTAATCTCTGCACTCAGGAGGCTGAGGTAGGAGGATGGCCATGAGTTCAAGGCTGGACTGGATTACAGAGTGAATTCTCAAACTAAACTAAACTGAACCGAACTGAACTAAATAAACTAAACTAAGCCATGGCAAAAACTAGGCAAGAAAAGAGCACTTGAAAGAAACGTTTGTATTGGGATTGATGTTGCATCATCAGTGGTGACAGCACAGGAGCATGCACTCTGGCAGGCACACAGATTTACTTGCACTGCCTTGTATAGCAGAGAAGAGGTGTTTGCACCAATCACAGCTAACCTTTCATTGGTGTGGGAACCGCTTCCCACCTGGCTTGGATGAGAATGGTTGTAGGGTCATGTAGAGTTCATCGAGGCTTGTCAGAGTTAAAAAAAAAAAAAAAAAAAAAAAAAAAAAAGGTGTAACTGTTTGAAACACAGCAAGGCTTGTGAGAGTAAAAAGGCCAGGGTAACTGTCTGCAAACCACTGTAATTATAATTACTGGGTAGTTTCCTAAAGGTGCTGAGTCAGGGGCTTTGCACTGCTAGGCAAATTCCTCCTCTTGAGCCTCTCTATCTTTGGGGCTTTAACCATTTTGGCACAACAGGAGCTATTTACTAGGAGCAGACTCACTGATTTCTGGAGGGAGAGTCTGGTCACCCTGAGATCTGGCCTTGCTAGATTCACATTCTAGAGTTGGGAGTGCCCCTAAGCCATCTGTCCACCTAGCATGCATGCCATCAATTTTACTGGTGAATACCCATTTTTAATATTCATTCCTTAGCCTAATTTCCCAGCCTCTGGTGCAGCTGCATAGCTGAGGACTTGTGCTGACATCTGTAGCGTGGGCTTGCCAACTAACAACTAAGTAGCCGCTTCTAATATAGGAATCTCTGCTCAGGATGTCAGATAATAACACGCTTTTCTTAAACTAACACTCACTGTTTATGGCGAGATACTTTAAAGCCAAACATGGACAACATAACGGGCACATTTTTGTTGCATTAAATGCATCTACATTTTCTTTTTGTGGTTATTTATTTATTTATTTTCCGAGGTAGGGTCTAACTCTATCCTTGGCTGACCTGGAATTCACTATGTAGTCTCCGGCTGAACTTGAATTCATAGTGATCCTCCCACCTCTGCCTCCTGAGTGCTGGGATTGAAGGCGTGTGCCACCATGCCTGGCTTAGAGCTACATTTTCTACTAGATATCAGTGGTCCCAGAGCAGGGATATTCATAATCGGCAACAGAACACTCCAGGAAATGGTGCCCCATTCATCTCTCACACCGGAGCGTGTTTCGGCTGTGGGCCGAGCAGACATAGATTTTGTTGCGCTTCATGTCTTTTCCACTTCTGAAATACACTTGGCAAAGTCTCCATGCTCCCATCACCACTAAGCTGTCTTGAACCACGGCAAGTTCTTTATCTTCTCTCAGCGGCATTAGCAGAAAGCTGATGTCTCACATGTGGCACTGGCTTGAGCATAATACCATCTTTCAGGCAGGGGCATGCTTTGTGGCTCCACGATCAGAATTCCACGTGACTCCAAAGTCAGGAATCAATCTCCCTTTCTCCCCTCTTTCCCTCCCTCCTTTCCATCCTGTTCTATTTCACCGCTGCTTGCCTTCACTTTCTCATTTCCTCATGTTTTAAAAAATTCTGCTATAAGACAATCCACAGATTGGCTCTTTGTAAAATAGCACTGAGCCACTTCTATGAAGGAAGCTGGTTGCATTTCCAGCATTCTGTTATTAGAAGACCTTCGGATGCAGCAGCTGCTGTGCCGTGAGGGTTTTCCATATTATAGACCCCCGGTTACCCTGACCTCAGCACTGGGCTGGAGTTGACACCATGCCTTGCTCACCGACCTGGACCTCTTTTTGACCTTGGTTTCCTCCCACCTCTGCCATGGATCATGGGCACCATGAGCAGGAGTCAAGCAGTCAGCTTGTCGGGGATATTATTCGTCGTTCCGTTCATCCATGAGACGCATACTGACCAGCCTTGCTCAGGAGGAAGAGCAGAGGCATAAAGTGAGGGAATGCATCTTGTCACCACAGTGAAGCCCTTACCAGCTTTCTAACAGCGATGCTTGGACATGTCTACAAAATCAGCATCTTGGAGAATGGCAAGTGAATTCTATTTCAAAACGCCAAGCGTGAAAACCCTAGGGCTAGAATTACCGTAACTTTGCCTTCCTTTCTTCCCTCTCTCCTTTCCTTTCAAAGATCTGGTGTCAGAACTGGCCTGAGGACTCAAGCCAGGCAAGCAGGGATGTCCCTGGTGGTACCTGCTCAGAACGAATCACATCAAGAAAGAATATGGGCTTCTCATCTGGAGAGCAGCAGAGAGCTCGGCTGGAGGCCCCATCGCTGGAAAAACAGACAGAGGCAAAACACTGAGTCTGGGCCAAGTCCCCACATCTCTCTATTGTGTCTTAAGACCAAACGGAAAGAAAACATCTCTTTGGCTCACACATTGGGTGAGGAAGTACAAGTCCCCAATGGCACAGTGCTTAGTACAGAACAGGAGCTCAGTTAGCTCTTGTTTGCTAAAGGAATTTTTGAGTGATTTGCCTCTAAAATGCCTTCATCTGGCCCCACAGTGTTTATAAGACTCCCTGGGCACAGCCCTGCACCAGTTTTTTAAAAAATATTTTATATTTTATTTATTTTTGGAGAGAGACAGAGAGAGAGAGAGACAGAGAGAGAGGGAGAGGGAGAGGGAGACAGATAGAGAATGGGCGCGCCAGCAGTCTCTCAGCTGCTGTGAACGAAATCCAGATGTGTGCGCCCCCTTGTAGGCAAGTGTGGCATTGCGCCCTTGCGTCACTTTGCATCTGGCTAAACGTGGGACCTGGAGATTGGAACCGCTGGAGATTGGAACCAGCATTCTTAGGCTTAGCAGGCAGGTGCCTTAACTGCTAAGCCATCTCTCCAGCCCTGCACCAGTTTTTTGAGGGTACAATCTCCATACAGGCAAGCCTTGTAATGCCCATAAAACAAAGGATGGCATGAATGTTCATTCAGTCACTTGGAAATTTAAATAATTTAATAATTATTTAATAAATTTAAACAATAGTGTCCTACCTCACAAATACCTGGAAAAAAATTCTGAGGCAAGCCCAACAGACTGACCTTTTTAATTTAAAGGCAGGACAGCTAGAGAGAGAGAGAAAGAGAGAGAGAGAGAATTGGCAGGCCAGGGTCTCCAGCCACTGCAATCGAACTTCAGATATGTCCACCACCTTGTGCCCACATGTGACCTTGCACACTTGCATCATCTTTGTCTTTAAAGGCCAGATTTAACTGAGGCTTATAGTAAGCTAAAATTTTATATAAACCAGGCATAATTTGTTGAATGATATCATAAATATAATTACTGAGTTCATTTTCTAGGTCAACCTGCATAAAGGATTACTGGGAACATCAAAATTATACCTGATGTGGTGGCTCATATTTTAAGAGATTATGGAAATGACAGGATCCTGTTGGTTGTAATAGTCCTGTAACTTGAAAGGAGGAGGCAACTGGCCCGAGTTCCAGGCCAGCCTGCCTGGAGACAAAAACAAAAATCTGCCTTAGCTACTCTTAATAAAATCTTTTACAGGTGTGTTAAAGGTATTGGTAAAGATGATCCCCCAAACAATTGTCATGTTTTGCCTTTATTCATAGGCTTATAACTTTAAAAAGATGTATTTCATGGAGTTTATTAACAGGAGCTATCTCAAATGGGTTATATAAAATCTCTAAGTATATATAGTGGTATTATAAGACAAGTTTGTTGTCATTTTTCTTAGATTTAATTTAAAATGTAGAGACTTTTGGTGACATAAGTAATAATAAGGAGATTCTAAGTTTTTTCTGCTAAGGATATTTCTCTACACATTTCCAGTAATAAGATGCTTAACTCTTTGAGGCTAGACTACTGGCTTCTTTGTCAATAAGTAATAATATGAATAAATTAGGTGTAGTCTCTCTTAATAGTCTTATAAGGAAGATTATTAAGTTATGGATTGTGAAGTGAGATGATCGAAGGAACTGGGAAGGAATTTTTCAATGTTAGACATATAGAATGCTTGCTAAGAATGCTTTATTTTTATTTTTGATTTATTTGAAACAGAGAGAGGGAGAGAGAGTGTGCATGCACACCAGGGCCTTCAGCTGCTACAAATGAACTCCAGACACATGCACCCCCTTGTGGGCATGGGTGACATTGCATGCTTGCATCACTGTGCGTCTGGCTTACATGGGACCTGGAGATTTGAACATGTGTTCTTAGGCTTTGCAGGCAAGTACCTTAACTGCTAAGCCATCTCTCCAGCCCTAAGAATACTTTTTTTTGAGTGAAACTTAGGTTAGAAAATTGAAGTATGTATATGAAAGTGCACATATGTAGAAAGATTACAAAAGAGATCTGAAAAGACCAAATTTTCCCTAAAATTAGTTTCCTTTTATGAGGAACAAGAGGATAATTTTCAGGCTAAACAAATGAACACCATGCCCAAATTTAAGGGTTTTTCAACTGTTTATAGACTCTTAAAGATGTTCTAAAATTTTTATATAGGGGCACAGACTTGATCTAAATTCAGTTTAAATACAGGTAATTTCCTGTCCTGTCTGTGTCACAAAGTCATAAACACTAATTCACATTCTCTGGAGGTCTAACCAGCTTAGGCACAGACAAGATCCTGTCACCTTGTGTATTACCTTGTGTATTTCCTAGGTAAAAACAAACACAATTTCAAAATAAGAGCTCTCTGCTCCTTCATTTCCTATTGCTCTTGCTTAGTGTCACATGCAATTTAAAGTCATGGCAAGCTGGACCCTGGGAAAAGGCTTGGAGCTCCCTTTATCTCAGACCCCAACCAGGTTTAAACCATGTGTCCTCTAGGAAAAATGGCCAGTTATCTCTAACAAAGAAAAAGGGAGTGAAAAATAGCATATAACTTTGATTTTCTTTATAGTTCCTCTCTTCTGAACACCTAAAGTCACCTCTGTCAGATGGAATTTCTTGCTCAATAGAAAAGGTCAGATGGGTAAACTGAGTCAAGATATTTGACCAGGTTACAAACTAATTAAGTAAGACAACCATCAGGCTCGCTAAAAGTGTGTATCAAGGCAGAAACAGATATTATGGGAGAAAGACATTGAGTAAATGATCTCTCTCATCTGCCTCTCTCTATCTCTCTCCCTCCCTCCCCCAAATATTAATGAAAGGCAGGATTCTGGTGGGTGTGGCAGTCACACCTCTAATCTCTAGGTTTAAGGTAATCAAACCAGAGATTACCTTTAAAACAATAACAACAACCATTTAGTCCCAAACATTCACAGACGGGGGGGCATATCCCGACTTCCACAGAGGAAAGAAGTGAAAGGGGTCCCAGGTCACCCCCTCCCCATATCAATATGGCCTTACAATACTATTGGCACTCCTCATATACTGTGATATGAGACACATGACGGATCTGGGAGGGAAGGTGTGGAGGAAGTCTAGCTTGAGAGCTGGCCTTGAAAGATGAGCACGGATACCCTATCTTGGACCTTCCTTGCTCCAGGAAGCACATAGACCACATTATGTGTCCTCTTTTGATTGGGGAGAAAACCAGTAAATTTGGGCTAGGGCTCCTATAGGAAGGAGATCAACAACAACAACAACCTAATTTCTTCTCCCAAATTTGGGCTGAAGGGATGCCCCCTCCAACTAGAAGATGTCAGGCAGATGGGGTAACGTGACTCTTCTATTCACTTTCCTCCATTCCACCTCAGAGCGATGATTGGCTTCCAAGATCAGCGAGCCAAGAGAGTAGGAAGGGAAGCAGAAAGATGATCCCAATGTGGCTCAGGGAAATTCGCAGAAGAGGGGGCGGAAAGAATGTTAGAGCCACAAGTTGGGGCATTTTGCACAGAGACTTGACTTATCCCCCAGAACTCTTGACTACCCCCACAATGCATGACCCACATTCCCCATTGATGAGGGTCCCTTTGGAAGAGGGAGGACAGGGAGGAGGATAAGGGAGCCAACACTATGAATGTAAAATCAGAATAATATAAATAAAAATAAATTATGGGGAAAAAACAAATAACAAATGGAATGACTGTAATGAAAAACTGTAATAAAAGGCATACAAAAGTGAAAAAAAAAGGGAGGCAAAAAGTACAGAAAGGGAGGTTTAAAAAAGAGAAATTCAGGCCGGGCATGGTGGCGCACACCTTTAATCCCAGCACTTGGGAGGCAGAGGTAGGAGGATCGCTGTGAGTTGGAGGCCACCCTGAGACTACAGAGTGAATTCCAGGTCAGTCTGGACCAGAGTGAGACCCTATTTCGAAAAACCCAAAAAAATAAAAATAAAAAAAGAGAGAGAAATCAGGCTAAATATCACCAGGAGATCATAATGATGATGAAAGGTTGCTAAGGGAAATGCCCCCTCCATTGAAACATTTAACTGTAGATTTCATCAGTGGAGATTTTTCTTCATCATTAAAATCATCATCATCCTCATCTTTATCAATAACAAGTTGTTGCAGTCAGGTTAGCATTGCTGGCAGAAATCATCTGACCAAGAGCAGCTTTTTTTCACGGGGAGGGGGGTTATTTTGGCTTACAGACTCGAGGGGAAGCTCCATGATGTCAGCGGAAAATGATGGCATGAACAGAGGATCATCCCCTGGCCAACATCAGGCAGACAATAGCAATAGGAGAGAGTGCCAAGCACTGGCAAGGGGAAACTGGCTATAACACCCATAAGCCCGCCCCTAACAATACACTGCCTCCAAGAGGCATTAATTCCCAAATCTCCATCAGCTGGGGAGACTAGCATTCAGAACACCTAAGTTTGTGGGGGACACTGGATCAAACCACCACACAAGTATTACTTTTTAAGTGTGGAACCTTGCTACTGCCTCCAGGGCAGATGGCTTTCCAGACATCCTTAAGACTTTCACATCCTCCTCTTCATCTTCTGACTCAGCATCATCCTTCAGGGCTCCTAAGTGCTGCCCACTGATGTGCCCAGGGCCCAAACCACACTTCATCCTGAACGCCATAGGTGGTGTACTTTCAAAGCCCCTAAGAGACTCCACTGGCTATACAGACATGTTCAGAATCTCCAGTGGATCTATAATTGAACAGCCTTCATAATTCATTGGCTCTGCCTCAGCACTGTGGAGTTCATCTTTTGCCCTAGGCTGTGCACTGACATTCTTAACAACTGCTGCTCCTTTCATCATTATCCACCTTAAAGTAATCAGCTTTGTGGGCCTTTAGTTCACAACTGAAAAGCTACTTCTGGGGTGTCATACCATGTCTGTCAAATCTTCCATGGGGGATAGAACACACTTCGGCGTGAGCATCCAGACAGAGATAGCTGGCTACATTGTATCAGAAACCATATGTGTAGGATGGAGTTACACCTATTCTTACCTTCTTATGATTGGCACACACCTGGCTGGGGCAGACCCTGATGCTCTAGGCAGGCCACAAACTCTGAAAAGTGCAGCATCAGTCCAGGGGCATACCTTTTCCCTAAGTCACCCAGGGCCTCTTTCAGCTCACAAGCTGTACACGCCTGTGAGATCATGTCTGATGGAAGAAATAGCTTGCCCTAAGTTGAATGAAGGTGACTCGATGTGTGTATTTGTTGTTATTGTTTGTTTGTATTTTCAAGGTAGGGTCTCACTCTTTCCCAGGCTGACCTTGGACTCCCTCTGTAGTCCCAGGCTGGCCTTGAACACATGGCGATCCTCCTACCTCTGCCTCTGGAATGCAGGGATTAAAGGTGTGCTCCACCATGCCTGGCTGACTGTATGTTTGTTAATGCCCTGCTTCACCCTGCACCAGTCAATTCTGGTATCAAATTATTCTATACATAGGTGATTGATCAATATTTTAAAAATATTTTTATTTATTTATTTGTAAGGAGAGAGACAGATACAGAGAGAGAGGGAGAGAGAAAGAGAGAGAGAGAGAATGGGCATGCCAGGGCCTCTAGCTGCTGCAAATGAGCTCCAGACACAGGGGCCACCTTGTGAATCTGGATTTACATGGACACTGAGGAATCAAATCTGAGTTGTTAGTCTTTGCAGGCAAGCACCTTAACTACTGAGCCATATTTCCATCTAGCCCTTGGTCAGTATTTTTAGAAGTGTAAGCCAATCTTTTTAAAATAAAATTTATTTATTTATTTGCAAGAAGAGAGAGAGAAAGGAGATAGAGAGAGAATGGGTGCAGCAGGGCCTCTAGCCACTTCAAATGCATGCACCCCCTTGTGCATCTGGCTTACGTGGGTACTGGGGAATTGAACTGGGTCCTTTGACTTTGCAGACAAGCACCTTAACCGCTAAGCCATCTCTCCAGCTCCAGCAAATCTTTTTGTATATAAGAACTAGCCTTGCTGGGCGTGGTGGTGCATCCCTTTAATCCCAGCACTTGGGAGTCAGAGATAGGAGGATCACCATGAGTTTGAGGTCACCCTCAGACTACATAGTGAATTCCTGGTCAGCCTGGCCTAGCGAGCGACCCTACCTTGAAAAACAAAAAAAAAAAAAAAAAGAAGAAAAGAAAAGAAAAACCATCCTCATGAATCAGCCTCACGGAAACTAGCAACATTATGTTGAGTACTATAGAAGCGACAGCCTGGTGTGTCCTAGCACCATGCTCAAGCTGTAATGCACACACAAACACGGCAGGAGGTCATGACAGTACACATACTGAAACCAAGGTCTGGAGGGACCTGAGATTTCAGATGTCTAACACATGCCCTGGTAGTGCTCCAGTGACTAGTCTGAGGACCACACATTCAGCCTATTTAGTCACCTCTGTCACTGTTGCAACAAAATAGCTGGCTAAAACAACTTTAGGAAGGCATGGTTGATTTTGGTTCACAGTTGGAGGGTACAGCCCAGCATGGCAGGGGCGGCACAGCAGCAGGGGCTTGAGGCAGTTGGTCATGTTGCATCCACAGTCAGGAAGCAGAAAGTGATAAATACTGATGCTCAGCTCCCTTCCCTAGTCCAGGGAATGGCATCACCACCTTAATTAACCTAATCACCATGTTTCCATGGTGATACTAGATCCTGTCACATTGACAAATGGAGATAAACATTCAGTAACAAGAAAAACGCAGGTAATCTTCACAGAGGTTTCCGAGACGTACATATTTGTTTTGTTTTGTCGTGTTTTGTTGTGTTTTGAGGTAGGGTGTCATTCTAGCCCAGGCTGTAGTCTCCAGGTCAGCCTGAGCTAGAGTAAGACTCTGCCTCAAAAGAAAAGAAAAAGAACTCTTAGGACTATTGAAGAGTGGCATCTGGATTTGGCATCTTCACAGTTTGGCAAATTTATTTTTAAACAAAACCTGAGAGTAAATAAAATAATTTAGCCTTCATGGGCTAAGAAAAAAAAAAAAAGTTTCTGGTAAGTGCTTAAATATAAGAAGGAAAACAAATTGCCATTTTTAAAAAAATAAAATCCAAAACCTTATGGACACTGAACACTAAATTCATGTAATTTTTCACTTGTCAGGAAATATTACATATATATTTAACCGTCTTAAAATGTAAAATTCATTCTTAGCTTGTGGTTGTTAGATTTGGGGGTTCACAATGGAGGACAAAGACAGTCAGCTTCTTGGATTGAAGACTTTATTGTAACAGGGCAGAGGGCGGAACGGGAGAAAGTGGAGAGGGAAAGAACAGGAGGGAGAAAGGGAATGCATGCATCAGAGAAAGAGAGAGAGAGGGAAGAGAGAAAGGGGGCTGAGCACACCTGAGAAGCAGAAGACCTCCAAATGTGCGGGCCAGCCAGGGAGTGGGTTTTATGGGAAGAGGCCAGAAACTGCTGTGGGAAGGAGGGGCCACGAGTGGGTACAGAGGTGTGGGTTGGGGGAAGTGACCTTCCCTTCTCTTAGCCCAGAAGTCTACTCAATTACCATCCCAGCACAGTCCCAGAGTCCCAGGGCTAACATGAGTTGGTTGGTATGGGAGCGTGAGAGGGGGATGGGCAGAGAGCTCTGAGACTCTAGCAATGGTTCATACAGAAATAGCAGCAGCAGGCTGTATTTGGCTCCGTAGCTGAAGTTTGCTGACTCGTGGCATAGTTGATGTATACAGATGAATGCAAAGAAGCCATGAAAAATGTGCATCTAAATAGCAGGTCAATATTCAAATAAGTACTTCACTTGACCAGCAGTACAACTGGCCTCTGAAAAACATCACAGTTCTTTCCAAGCACAATGTGCGCGCGCGATGACAACACTGTGAGGCCAAGCTTACTTTTAGCCATATTTTTCAGATGCTGAAAACATGGATGACGACTGTGTGGAGTAGTGGCATTCTGAGTCCAAATGATTCAAAATACTTTTACACACACACACACACACACACACACACACACACACACACACACACGGAAGATTTTTAATTAAAACATCTCAGTGTTTAACCACATTTCCGCTCTCCCTGAGATCTTGAGATGTTAAGCATTCCTTATTACAGAGTACAGCCCTCTGGTGTTTGTAATTTGTGCATTTGGACACAGAGATTATATGCCAAAAATTGCAATTTTATGGTACTGCTGTTTGTGTCATCAGGTGGGTAGTAAAATACTTTTAGAAAGATTATAGAAATTCCTTCACTATCTGGGAATATTTTACACCTAAATTACACTGACTTATTCATTAATAACTTCAGATGGTTTTTCACTAGCAAAAAACCACAGGCGGAAAACATTAAAGAAAGAAGCCTTAAGACCTGCATGTCTTACTTTTGTAATTCAGTTATGAAAATAGCTAGTTGCTCTGTTTACTATGCACGGACATATTTTTTTTTCTAGCTTCCTGGCCTCTACTACCGACTTACCCAACTCACATACAAATCTAAACATTTGAAACTATGGTCACATATGAGAAAGAGCATGTGGCGCTTGGCTTTCGGAGGCAAATGTAACCAGAAGATGCCAGAAAATCAAAGGCACATGGGTTTGGAGTGTGCCTTGAGAATTGCCAGGTGTTGAAGGGAGCCCTCTGCTGTTCATTTGGTTCCATTACAGTTAAATTTGATTTCTATTGTTTAATGCCCTTCCTTGAACCTACTCAGGTTTTTAATGTTTCGGTTATGATTGTACATTTCACGTAACAAAGAAAGCATACATTCTACAATGCTAGCTGGCATGGCTAATAGTCCTCCAGTTCTGCCCTTTTTGAACCGCACCAAAGCACTGGGACATCTGGCGGTTTCCAATTTCCATGTTAGAGTGGGGTTTTGACCTCTATTTCACTTTCAAATGGGTCTCCTTGGCAGACTAACTCTGCTTTCTTGATTAATTTTACCACTCGCACCCTTGACAGTAAATGTGAGTCTTTATGCCTAATGTTTTAGAAGGGAATTGTGTGATTTTCAGTGGAACCAAAGACTCCCTGCTCCTCCATCCTTGCCCTGTCAGCTTCTCCCTTCCATTTGCTGTAAGTGCTCCTTGGAGCACACTCCTCATGCCCCTGGGTTCAATGTCAGCTTCTCCCATCACCAGATGTGAACGTTCCTGGGATCACACTCCTCATACCCCTGGGTTTGTAATTTCTTCATTTATTCCATATCAGGGCTCATCTATTCCCACAGCCCTAGTGACCACAACTAAACTAAACATTTTCAGCTGTGTCATTGCCAGGATTTTGAGGCGGGGCAGGGGACAAGTGTGTGTAAATATATAAAAATACATTATATTTTAAATATAAATACAAATCTATTTTCCTGGGCTTTCTTTGCTGGCTTCTCACACTTGCAGTCATGCACACTCCGTGGTAAGCTCTCCCATGCCTTGTTTTCCTTCCCTGGTGTTGGAGAATCCCCACCCCAGGGCTCACACTTAGGAAGAAGCTTTTCAGCATGTCTGATCCAAAATTAACCTCTTTCCCACCTTTTCAATCCTTACTACCACCCTATAGGCTCATCACTTCACGTCTGGATTTTCCCCAGCCACCAGCATTGTTCCTGTTCTCTCCTTAGTATGCGTTCATTCTGTTCCATTCTTCTTAAAGAGCATTGCTTTAATCACTTCCCCTCCCCTTTAAAAATACCCATGTTTCTCCACTGCTCACAAGTTCAGCAGACCCTTCAACTCTGCCTTGAACCTTCAGTCATAATCCTCAGCCTCCCTGATGCCGGTCTTCTTGCCACATCTGCTTACAGTCCTTCCTCAAGCCTTGCTCACTCGATTCCTATTTGTTTTCCTTCTCTCCTCTTACCCAAACTGAACTCCCTAATGCTTTCCTTCTAAATATTTATGTTTTGTCCATATATTAAGACTTTTCTCAGTTTGGGTGAGAGAAGCTTCTGTTGTTAGATGGCAGTGACCACTGGGGAGACAAAGTGCTGAGAAGTAGCAGTGGAGTGTTTAGTACTGGGAGACATCGTCATCACCTACCAAGACCAGGGGACCAAAAAGGGGGTGGGAAGAATGTAAGAGCCAAAGAATGGGGAGGAGTGCTTTGGAGTTCTTGTCTTCTAGGCATTCATGAGCTCACAGTGGCTGACACTGCCTACACAAAACCAAAAATGATTACATCCAGTAGAAGAGGAACTAGTTGGAAATAAGGGGTTCCATGGAGGGGGTATGGAAAGGAGGGTATTCAAAAAAGGTGGTGGGAGGGGATTATTATCAGGGTGCATGGTGTATATGTATGGATCTTATCAATGAAAAGTTAAGTAAATATCATGGCTTAGTGTCTATAATTATAGAAGTTGTCAATAAGAGAGTTTTTTTTTTTTTTTTTTTTTAAACTTTTTAATTTATCTTATTTTTTTGGAGAGACAGAGAGAGAGAGAGAGAGAGAGAGAGAGAGATAGGGTTGGGAGGAAGACAGAGATGGGCGCGCGAGCAGTGTCTCAGCTGCTGCGAACGAAATCCAGATGTGCGCGCCCCCTTGTGGCTGAGTGCGGCATTGTGCCCTTGCGTCACTTTGCATCTGGCTAAACGTGGGACCTGGAGATTGGAACCGCTGGAGATTGGAACCAGTGTTTGTAGGGTTAGGAGGCAGGCGCCTTAACCCCTAAGCCATCTCTCCAGCCCAAGAAAGTTTTTTTTTCTTAAAAGAAGAGTTAAATAAATAACTGAATAAACACTAGAGCTTCCATGAAACTTTTTTCTCAGTCTAGCTAACATTGATAACATGTTCAACATTTACTATTAACATCACACCTTGTACTTTATTATATTTCATTTGTATGTATTCTCTTAAGTACTCATAATTACGCTTTCATATCTTGCCTCACTCACAAGACTGTATGTGTCCGACGATAAGAATACAGCCTGATAGGCCACGCTGTGAAACCACACTAGAGAAATTCACTTTCCTCTTCTGTAAAGTTGAGATAATGATGACTTTCCATCTATCATTTGACAAAAAAAAAAAAAAAAAAAAAAAAAAAAAAAGATGAGAGGAAATTATGTGGAGGAATGCTTCAAAGCTTTCCGACTTGTTGGTTACTAATTAGCAATGCTGATGTGTAGCCTTCTTCCCCTGAGGTATCACACCCTACAGGGCCATGGAATTCTTTTCTGAAGACAAAGTTAATCACTGGAGAGGGAGGAGACAGCTTGCAGGGGAGAGGGCCGCAGTCTCTTGCGCTCAGACCTTCCTTCCTCCCAGCTGCAGCTTTTCCCTTGCCCCCTTCCCTTCAGGTAAGGGTTCCTGAACCATCAGTGTGTACTGATGCTCATAGGCTGGTTGATTGGTGTCTGAGCTCACAAATACACGTCGCCCTTCAAATGTGAACAAAGATTTCCTGATCGTTTAATTGAACACTGGTCATCCTAATCTTTCCAGAACTCTCCGTTGTTTTCGATACCAGGATTAGAATTGAAACGGATAATTTCGAAAATGAAAGGATGGGTCGGTTCTAGGGACCATGGCTTGACCCTTCAAGGCTGTTGCTTGCAAAGCCTGTCACGTTGGGTTTGATGCTCCAGTTCCTTCGTGAAGCCAGATGCACAAAATGGTCCCTGTGTTTGGAGTTCATTTGCAGTAGCAAGAGGCCCCAGTGTGCCGATTTTCTCCCTCACTGTTTTTCTCTCTCTCTATCTCAAATAAATAAATAAAAACATTAAAAAAAGAATGGAAGAGAGATTTTGATGAGAGAGGTCACAAAGGAAAAAAAGAAAAATGTGGCTGCATTATATTTCTGAAAATTTGGAAAACATGCTATGTATTTAACAATCTTACTGCTTCTGATATTAAAAACTATGAATAACATGGAAAAGGGCACTACCAGGGTAGAAAAATGTGCAGATGTAGCTTCTCTTTCAGATGGTGGTGACTACTGTGGAGACCCAAACTCATCAAAATGATGAGAAGTGACAGGGGAGTGTTTAGCACTAAGCAAGACATCTCTATCACATCCCCTCCAAGGCTCAGGAAAGAATTGTGGAAGAAGTGGTGGAAAGATTGTAAGAGCCAAAGGAAGGGAGGATTGCATACAATACTGACTTAAAAAAAATAAAGTATGCTTTGGAAAGTCAAACAAAAAACAAAAAAGGATGGGGCTTGGAGAGATGGGTCAGTGGTTAAGGCACTTGCCTACAAAGCCTAACAACTTGAGTTCAGTTTCCCAGTATCCATGTAAAGCCAGATGCACAAAAGTGATACATGTGTCTAGAGTTCATTTGCAGTGGCTGAAGGCCCTGGTGCACACATTCTCTCTTTGCCAGGTGCGGTGGTATATACTTTTAATCCTAGCACTTGGGAGGCAGTGATAGGAGGATTGCTGTGAGTTCAAGGACAGCCTGAGAATACGTGGTGAATTCTAGGTCAGCCTAGCCCAGAGCAAGATCCTACCTCGAAAAACCAAAAATAAAAATAAAAAAAATAAAGAAATTAAAACCAGAAAAATCTGCAAATGTTGTGAACATACAAATCATAGAGGAGAACATACATAAATGTACTTATAATTCAGTCAGTTCAAGTTTTGATTATTTTTATTCTACATTGTAGAAGAGTGATATGTAGTCAGAAGAAATCATACTATGAGTTTTGAATGTTGATCTTTTACTCTTTTACCAGGTTGGTGATATGCAAAGCAGTACACTGGGATGGCCCTGGGAAGTGGCAGCTCTCTGCTCCCAGTCAGCTCTTCATGTGTTCCAATTCCACCCCTCCAGCTAGGCTACTCACAGTCCCAGAAAACTTCATCTGGTGCCAGCAGCTCTCCTTGGCAGCTATCCTATAGTCCTGGCATTTCCATTGGGTTTCTACTGCAAACCATGGTTCATACTTATGGCTCCATCAGGTATCCATGCAGGTAATCCAACAAGCCTGCTTCACACTCCCCATGGCCATTTCCAAAACATAAAACCATGTTGCAAATTCAATGACTCTCTCTGTAGTACCAGGTGGGATGCCAACTTGTTAGTCAAGGGAGGAAATAAATCAGACTTTGAAGAGCAAGATATTCCTTTAGCACTCTGCGCCCTTCAAAAAAGTTTGCATTCTTCCTGTTGTCCCAATGCAGATCATCTGGCCCAATGTTGCAATCGCTCAAACAATTGCAGCTGCATAGGCAACAGTTTCAGCCCAAAGATTCCATTTTTTTTTTTCTGTGCCATATCCCTCTGCAGTGTAATACTGTTCAAGTTCCCAGGGAATAGGCATAATAGTAAGTCTCTCACACAAACTGCTTCTAGTTCAGTCCAGGCAAAACTCTTTCTTCCTCTTGTAAGCTAAATCTCACAGTCCATAGTTCTTACTTCATTCAAGTCTTTCAACTCTGATCAGAATAGTCCATCAAGTTGTACTGATAGCACTGCAAAGCATCTCTTAGGCCAAGGTTTCAAATCCTTCCACATTCTTCCCTCAAATCAGTTCCAAATGACCAAAGGCAAATGGGTTTCTAGCAGCAACAACACTTCTCAGTACCAATTTTATTGCTGCAGTCAGCTTTGTGTTGCTGTCAGAAAACTAACAAAGAGCATCTTGTGGGAGGAAAGGGTTTATTTTGGCTTATGGACTTGAGGGGAAAGCTCCATGATGGCAGGGGAAAATGATGGCATGAGCAAAGGGTGGACATCACCTCCTGGCCAACATCAGACAGATAACAGCAGCAGGAGAGTGTGCCAAACACTGGCAAGGAGAAGCTGGCTATAACACCCATAGCCTGCCCCCAAGAATACCTGGCCTCCAGGAGGATCCAATTCCCAAATTGCCACCAGCTGGGGACCTTGCATTCAGAACATGTAAGTTTATGGGGGACGCCTGAATCAAACCACCATAGAATTATTCGTTATCTCCATTTTTGTATCTACCTCCTCTCTCTGCTTCCTGGCTGACACCATTCACAGTGCTGGGAGGACTCTCTATGAAACCTCACCATTCTCAATGCTGGGTGGACTCTCTATGAAACCTCACCATTCACAGTGTTCTCTATGAAACCTTATCATTCTCACTGCTGGTCAGACTCTCTATGAAACCTCACCATTCACAGTGTTCTCTATGAAACATCACCATTCTCACTGCTGGGCAGGACCCTATGAAACCTCACTATTCATGCTGCTGGATGGGACTCTTTATGAAACCTCACCGGTGATTCACAGTGCTGGGCAGACTTTATGAAACCTCACCATTCACAGTGCTGGACAGACTCTCTTTGAAATCTCACCATTCTCACTGCTATGAGGACTCTATGAAACCTCACCATTCTCACTGCTGATTTGCATTGGTTCTGAGTGCTGTTCCATTCATCAATTATTTATTTTAATAAATCACAGAATTTAATTTGTCTAAAGGTTTTCTTTAGCATAGGATCCTAGAAAAACTTCTCTGGCTTCCTCCCCCCTCTCCCCCACCAGAACTCATAGTCATGGCCTTTACTAGGTTCAAGTTTGGGCTTTGCTAATGTGCATCAGTACTCCACACTGACTGTCCTCTGATAGAATGGTATCAGGATAACCCTTCCCAGATTAAATTTCTCTAAAAT
This sequence comes from Orientallactaga sibirica, assembly GCA_036365145.1. NCBI lineage: Eukaryota > Metazoa > Chordata > Mammalia > Rodentia > Dipodidae > Orientallactaga > Orientallactaga sibirica. The sequence continues at coordinate 29,194,461 of JAEOAD010000020.1, forward strand.
GACCCATGATTCCTGAGGGAATAAAACTGCTGTATATCCAAGAGTTTACTCTTAGTATAGATTTCATTTGGAGGCTACTGACTTTAAAAAAATATTCTCAGGAGAGATGGCTCAGTGGTTAAAATGCTCACTTGCAAAGCCTGATGGCCTTGCTTTGATTCCCCAGTATCCACATGAAGCCATATGCACAAAGTGGTGCATGTATCTGGAGTTCATATGCAGTGGCAGGAGGCCATGACATGCCCACACTCACTCTCTCTTTTTCCTTGTAAATTAGTAAAAATTTTAAAAAACAAGTTTTCCCATAGCTATTTGTTCACTTGATTGTGATCAGTTTTGAATTATCTTATTATCACATTACATAGCCTTCAAGAATAAAGAATTTTGTTTTATTAAACTTTGTGTCCTATTGGAAAGAAGGAATTCAGTGAAGAGAGGATGTGGAAGGGGAAAAAGAGAGGATAGTGGGAGGGGATTATGATCATGGTATATTGTCTGTATTACAGAGTTGTCAATAAAAAGTTAAGTAGAGTTTATTTTATTATAGGATGAATAACTCAGTGAATGGAGAGTACAGGGTTGTAGCAGACAGCTTCAGGTTCATTGAGATTAACTTCCAAACCAGGAGCAGTTATGGTGGAAGGGATATTTATTGAAGCTTACAGATCCAGGAGAAGCTCTATAATGGCAAAAGATGTTGGCCCTGCTTTCACAGGTCCAAACTCACAGAGAAGCCATAAGCCAAGCCAAAAGCCACACAGTACTCTTCAGGAGCTCTAGGCAGCACTGGGCACTTTATGTACCTTTAGATTGGAATTTCAAACCTACCACCACACCTTAAGATCCACTCAGTGACACCTCCTTCAACCAGGTGGCTGCAGATCCAAACTACAAACTAATAAAACACTGAATATATTGGGGGTCATCTATTCAAACTACCACAAGAATAGAAATATTGACATTTACCAGATACATTGGACCTCAAAGATAGACACTCCAGGTTAGGTGAATGTTACTTGTGGCCTTAGTGGGCTAAACAATAAGATTCTTTCTTTCTTTCTTTCTTTCTTTCTTTCTTTCTTTCTTTCTCTTTCTTTCTTTCTTTCTTTCTTTCTTTCCTTTTTCCTTCTTTCTTTCCTTTTTCTCTCTTTCTTTCTTTCTTTCTTTCTTTCTTTCTTTCTTTCTTTCCTTTTTCCTTCTTTCTTTCCTTTTTTTCTCTCTTTCTTTCTTTCTTTCTTTCTTTCTTTCTTTCTTTCTTTCTTTCTTTTTTTCTTTCTTTCTTTCAAATAAAAACTTTGTATGGACACATATATTACCATCATTTCCCTCCTCCCAGCCCACACTCCATTGAGGGCCCTCATTAGTGGGATTGCTGGCATTTGCCATGGAGCTGTGGGTTATGACTTGTAAAAGTAACAGTCAGTCATTGTGGTGGGGAGGGCAATGTCTCTGGATATTCCCTCCCACCCTGTGGCTCTTACATTCTTTCCACCCCTCTCTTTCTCAAAATTCTCTGAGCCTTGCTGGGTGTGCTCTAAGTCTATTTTAGTGTTGAGCCCTCAGCACCTTCTGGATTTCTGCTTCTGTGCATTTTGAGTGTCCTCAGTGTCTGTCTCCATCACCTTGGAGCAGGTTGTCAGGCTCGCTGGGGAAGCAACACTCTTCCTCATCTTCCAGTTCCTCTGTGGTTTCATGTGGGCCCTGGCTGCTGTACAAGGGGTGGTTCATCTCCTTCCAGGGAGTCAGCTATCTACTCTTGTCTTGATAGATTTTGGTTGTCCTTGGTTCTTGCTGCTTTCTGAAGAAAAAACAAACAAGATTCTCCAATGGAGAGTGAGATCAAGATGGGTTAAAGGGGGTAAGCATTGATAGTTTAGAGAGATTTTGATGGTTGCAGCCTCACTTTTGGACAAAGACTAGTGGGAGTTTCTCATTGGAGTTCATAATCTTGTTCTCCATAGTATTCTGACTTGGTTCCCAGTTCCAGTTATGGGTTCCTCAGAGAGCCAATGGTTACCCACCTAGGCTGTGTGACACTATTGCACAGAGCTGTGTATATCTTGTCAGGTTGGTTGCTTTTATGTTGCAGTTCCCCTGCCTGCTCACAATGTTGTTGGCAGCTCATGCAGTACTTTTTAGTGCTATACAGGCTAACCATCTGGCAACTGGTTTCCTTCCAGATTCAGCTGGATCTCTCAATGTTCTGCATCAGCAGCATGTGGTATCATCAGCAATAGGGTCTCCCCTTTTTCCTTAGTGGGTAATCAAGCCCTTTAACAGAACCCTGTCTTGTTTTGGGGACCTCACAGGTCTCTTAGATCAACAGCTTGATGGATTTTAATCAATTTCTGGTTCCAAGAGTTACCAGTCAGAACCAAATGCTTTAGGGTTAGGCTTCCTCCCACCCTCTCCAGAACCCTTCTCACCAGATGATCCCTCCATGCTTCTATTGAGGGTTATATCTTTTAGTCTACTATCCAGGAGGAAGGTTTCTATGGTACCAATTCATTCCTTTCCCCTTTTCCCAAAACTCTTCCATACCTATTGTCTGTCCCTCGAGTTGTCTGTCAGGTATGTCTGCAACTCAAGACATTCCAGTTTAGAACCACAGATGAGGGAGAGTATGTTTGTCTTCTCTCTATTTGTGTGAGTTCACTTAGTATGATCTGTTCCATGTCCATCCAGTTTCCTACAAATTTCATTGTACAATTTTTCCTTATTGCTGAGTAGAATTCCATTATGTTTATGTACCACATCTTCATCATCCGATCATCAAACAATGGGCATCTGAGTTGATTCCAGTGCTTAGCTATTGTGAATTGAGCAGCTATAAACATGGTTAAGCAAATATCTCTACAGTGAAGAAGTGGAGCCTTTGGGGTAGATGCTCAATAGAGGAAAGACTGGGTAACTCTATTTTCATCTTTTTCAGGAGTCTCCATATTGATTTCCATAGTGGTTATACAAGTTTGCACTCCTACCAGCAGTGAATGAAGGTTCTCTTTCCCACATCCTTGCAAACATTTATTGTCATTTGATTCTTTAATGATTGCCATTCTGACTGGAATAAGGTGGAATCTCATAGTTGTTTAAATTTGCATTTCTCTGATGGTTAAGGATGTTGAAAATTTTCTTAGGTGAGTATTGGTTATTTGTATTTCTTCCTTTGAAAATTCCCTATCCAGTTCTCAACCTCATTTTTTTTGAGTGGATTGTTGATTATTTATAGTTTTTTTTTTTAGTTCTTTGTAAATTCTAGATATTAGGCTTCTGTCAATGGTATAGCTGGCAAAGATTTTTTTCCCTTTCTGTGGGTAGTCTGTTGGCTCTGTTTATGGTATATGTGTCTGTTTTATATGTCTATTGAAAAACAGGACAACCTCACTGATATCTTTCTCTGTATATTTGTCTTTTGCATAAAGGAATGCTACTGATTTTTGTGCATTGATTTAGTATCCTGCCACTTTGCTGAAGGAATTTATCACCTTTAGAAGTTTTATAGTAAAGCTTTCTGGGTTACTTATGTATAGGAACACATCATCTGCAAATAGGGTCAGTTTGGCCTCTTCCTTTCCAATCTGTATCCTTTTTATATCTTTCTTCTGTCTTATTGCTAGGGATAGGACTTCAAGCACTATGTTGAAGAGTGGTACTGTGAGTGGGCACCCCTGTCTTATTCTTGATCTCAAGGGGAACTTCTTGAATCTTTCCCCATTAAGTAGGATTAAGGCTTTAGGTGCTGTATTTATAATGCATTTATAATGTTGAAATATAAACTCTCCATGCCTATTCTCTCCAGCATTTTATTCATGATGTGATGTATTTTGTCAAAGAGCTTCTTTGCATCTATTGAAATGATCATGTAGTTCTTGTGTTTAAGATTATTTTTTGTGTTGTACTAAGTTAATCAATTTCCATTGAAGCACCCAGATAGTTTAATGGAAGGAAAGCCATCTTTTTGTTTTGTTTTGTTTTGTTTTTGAGGTAGGGTCTCACTGTAGCTCAGGCTGACCTGGAATTTACTATGCAGTCTCAGGGTGGCCTTGAACTCATGGCGATCCTCCTACTCTGCCTCCCGAGTGCTGGGATTAAAGGCATGCACCACCACACCCAGCTAGGAAAGCCATCTTAAGACCCCCAGCCATTTTCATAATAATAAAAGCAGGCCTCCCCTAGGTTAAAATTCAACACAGAGCCATAAAGATAAGAATGAGGATGTAGTCTCAGTTAAGATATCTTTGCTAACCATAAAATCTTGCTTTTTGTAATCGCACTTGCTTGCATTACAAAACAGGATTATGTGTGTGTGTGTGTGTGGGGGGGATGGGGACTTTCTAGACCATTGTAAAAGAATGTGGTTTTCTGCCTTTATAAACTCACTGATAAGTTAAGATGGGGCTGCTCTCCTCCTCAGTGGCTTGCTGTGAGAGACAGTTGCTGGCTGGCTAATAAAAACTCTCCTTTTAACATCCTTATTTGGGTGGTCTTGAACTTAATTTCTGATCTGGGACTCACTATACCATATGTTGAACCATCCCTGCATTCCTTTCTGGGATGTTATCTGCTTGATTGAGTGGATGATGCTTTTGATGTACTGTTGAATTTGGTTTGTAAAGATTTTATTGAAAAATTTTTGCATCTAAGTTTATCAAGAATATACGTATGTTTGTTTCTTTTCTTTTCTTTTCTTTACTTTTCTCTTCTCTTCTCTTCTCTTCTCTTCTCTTCTCTTCTCTTCTCTTCTCTTCCCTTCCCTTCCCTTCCCTTCCCTTCCCTTCCCTTCCCTTCTTTTCTTTTCTTTTCTTTTCTTTTCTTTTCTTTTCTTTTCTTTTCTTTTCTTTTCTTTTCTTTTCTTTTCTTTTATCTCTGCTGGTTTTATTTTTAGGGTGATGCTTCATAGAAGGAGTTGGGGAGCATTCCCTGTTTTCCATTTATGTGAAAAAGCTTAAGAAAAAGTGGTTTCAGTTCTCCAATGAAAATTGGTAGAATTTGGCTGAAAATTCATGAGGTCCTGGACTTTTCTTTTTGGGGAAGTTTTTGATTACATTTCCAATCTCTATAGATGTAATAGGTTTGTTTAGGAGATTTATCAGCTCTGAATTTAGTTTTGGTAGGTGGTATGTTTCTAGAAATTCCTCCATTTCTTCCAGGTTATACAATTTTGTGGAATAGAGGTTTTGGAAATATGTCCTGAAGATTCTTTCAATTTAATTGATGTCTGTTGTGACCTCTCCCTTTTCATTTCTAATTTTGTTAATTTGAGGCTTCTCTCTCTTTTTTTTCATTTGATTATATTGATCAGGGGTTTATCAATCTTGTTTATTTTTTACAGAGAACCAGCTCTTCATTTGTCAATTTTCTTAGTTCCAATTCATTAAGTTTTGCTATGGTTTTAATTATTTCTTTGTTTCTGGAACTATTAGATTTGGATTGTTGTTTTTTCCAATGCATTTAGGTGGATGGTTAGGTTATTAATTTAAGATCTCTTTTTCTTTGTTATGAGACATTTAGTGTTATGAATATCGTCCTTTTAGGACTGTCTTCATTGTGTCCCATAAATTTTGGTATGTTGTATTTTCATTATCATTTAGTTCTAGAAATTTTACAATTTTCTTTTTGATTTTTTTCATAATCCATTATTTAATATCATGTTTTTCAGTCTCCAGGAGCTGGTGTAATTTATGCTATTTCTCTTGTTAATTTCTAGCATTAACACATTGTGGTCTGATATGATGCAGCAAATTATGTCCATTTTTTCTGAATTTATGGAGGTGTGCTTTATGCCATAATACATAATTTATTTTGGAGAAGTTCCATGGGCTGCTGAGAAGAATGTGTATGCTATAGAATTAGGGTGGAATGTTCTGTAGATGTCTGTTAGGTCTAGTTGATCTATGGTACTGTTAAGTTCTATTATTTACATGTTGATTTTCTGTTTGAGTGATATGCATGTTGATGATAGTGGGGTATTGAAGTCCCCTACTATGATAGTATTGGGAATTATTTCTGGTCTGTTGTCAAGTAGGTTTTGTTTTATAAAATGTGGTTCACCTGTGTTTGGTACATATAAATGTATGATTGTGATATCCTCTTGTTAGATGGTTCCTCCAATGAGTAAAAAATGGCCTTCTTTCTCCTTTTTGATCACTTTTTGGTTTGAAGTCTGTTTTGTAAGATATTAATATAGCCACACCTGCTTGTTTCTTATTTCATTTTCTTGGCAAATCATTTTCCATCCTTTCATCCTGAGGAGGTGTCTATCCTTAATGGTGAGGTGGATTTCTTGAAGACAGCAGATAGAAGGGTTCATTTTTTTGATCTATGCTGTTAAATTGTGTCTTTTGATGGGTTAGTTAAGACTATTAATATTTAAGGTTATAATTCTGAAGTTTGGTTTAATCCCTGCCATGTTGGAGGTTTTATGGGGTCGGTGCTTTCTTGGGCTTTGTACATTTTTGTGCCTGCTCTAGTTTTGGTTATTGTGTTCTTTCTCTTGTAGCCTCTTGAAGTTGGTTGTTCAACTCTTCTGTGTGGAGTATTTCCAGAAGTATTCTATAGAGGTTTGACTTTGTGTTCATGTAGTCATAGAGCTGGCTTTTATCATGGAAGGTTTTCTTTTCACCATCTATTATGGAGGATACTTTTGCTGGGTATAGTAGTTTGCATTGGAAGCCATAGTTTTTTGGACTTTGCAGTGCTTCATCCCAAGCCTTTGTGGCTTTCATGGTTTCCATTGAAAAGTCTGAGGTAATTCTCATGGGATTCCCTTTGTATGTAATGAATTGTTTTTCTCTTGCTTCTTTTGGCACTTTCTTTGTTTTTGTAGTTTAGAGTTTTCTTAATGATGATGTGTCTTGGAAAGTTTCATCTTTTGTCCAGTCTGGTGTTCTGTGAACTTCTTGTATCTGGATGGATCTCTTTTGAGAATGTGGGAAAGTTTTCTTCAATAATTTTGTTGAATATGTTCTCCATGCCTTTGGCCCAAGTTTCTTCCCCTTCTGGTATACCCATAATCTGGATATTTGGTCGTTTTAGGGTGTCTTACATTTCCCTTATGTTCTATTTGCATGATTTTTTGAATTTATCATAGTTTCTGGACTCCCATGCAATTTTTTTGTCCTGTCTTCCAGATCTGAGGTTCTGTCCTCCACATGATTAACTCTGTTAATGAGTGTTTCTAGAGAGAATTTTACCAGCTTTATTTTTTTCTGTTTAATTTTTTCTGTATTGTATCCATCCCTTGTCAAGGTCCAGTTTCAGGTTGTGGTTTGCTTTTCTTGATGCTTCTTGGAATTCATTCTTGCATTTAATCATGTCCTCACTAAGCTTTATCAGCTGGTTATTGAGAGTCTCTATTTGTTGACTTGCCTTCAATTCAGTTACCTCTTTTGTGGTCTCTCTGGCTTTCCTCCATTAAGGTAAGCCTAGTGGCAAAAGCTATGTGTGCATTTCATTTATGTGATTGTTGGTTTTTTGATAGTTTGCTTCCAGGTCAGCTAGTCTCTTGGTTGGGATCACATAGCTTATTGTGTTTTCATTTTGGGGTACTATTTCTGTTATCTCCTATATGTTTTCACTGGAGACTTACATTGTGGGACTAGGCAATCTGCAGAGATCTCTCACTTTATTTTTTATTTTTATTTTTTTATTTTTTTATTTTTGCATTGTGGTCTATCCATTTCTGGGGATTAAAGTTTTTCTTTTCTTTTTTTTTTCAAGGAGGAAGCAAGAATTTGCCCTTTTAGGATCTTCAGTGAGTATTCTGTTTTGGAGTCTAACTGGTTTGGAGTGGGATAGCATTGTATCCACCATATGCAGGTTGTAGAGGTTGCAAGTGGGCCAGCAGCTCTGGGCTGGTGGTTGATACAAGAGCTGTGGTTGGAGGTCCAGAATCTCTTCAGTCCACTGTCCCCGCAGTGCCTTGCCTGTGGGGCTCAGGAGCAGTAGTACTTGCCCATGCTCCCCCACTGTACCCCAGATGAGCAGGTTGTGGAGGAAGCACTGGTAGATAGTTGTCAAATATTTCTGTGTTCCCTGTCTGGGGCGCTGGTAGGTGGATGTTGATGGTGGGAAAATGGAGGGGGAGAGTGAGGAAAGGAAGAGGAGGGAGGTGGTACGGAGGTGCCTCCAGGATCCAGGAACCAGGCCTGAAGTTGATCAGAGGAATTGGCTGGTGTGGTGGCTTAGGTATGTAGAGGAGGCCAGTGGCATGATCAGAGGAGGAGATGGTATGGGGACCCACAGGGTCTGGCTGTTGGGGTGGGGCAGAAGAATCATGGGTCCTAACTCTGGCACTATGAGAACCCACAGGAGGAGACCAGCAGTGGGGCAGAAGAGTAGGCCTTAATTCTGGCAGGGACAGGGGGTGTGCAGTGGGGCTGAAGCATGGGTTCTGGCCCTGGGGATGCATATAGGGGCCAGTGGCACAGGGAGGGGTGGAAATGGCATTGGGGGTGGAGCAAAAGCATGGTCCCTAGCTCTAACACCTGCAGACGTGAGGAGTAGGGATCCAGCATGTGGCAGATGGGGGTTATCATAGCATGGAGATCTGGGCAGGTCCAGGTGCTGGGATCCTCAGGGTGGATGGTGGTGTATAACAGATGGGAAAGGGCAGTGGTATGCAGGTGTCTAGTGCTGGGATCCTCCAGGTGGACCTGGCAGGATCCACTGGTACCCAGGCCAGAGGTGCTAGCATGGAGCATGGGCCCCACTTCCTGCAGTGGGTGTACCCGCTCAGTGGGTTGGTTCCATCTCTGAGTGCATGGGGTGTGGAGGCAGGCCAATGGCAGAGTACTCTGCCAGCCTAAACTCAGTTTGGCAGCAGCCTGCCCCCAGCCTGGAGTTGTTGCATCCTGGCTATGCCTGGAGAGCATATAGGAATGGGCAGATTCCCAAGTATGCACCTCTGTGCCCACCTAGTGGAGGTCCTTTAAGGCCTACTAGTGCTGGATCCTCTCCTTTACCCCCCATTCATGCCTGATTTCACCCTGGAGTGTTAGCCTGTTTGTGAGTCTGCCATCTTGACCTGCAGTCCAACAGTGTACTGTTTAGTAATCATGATATTCCTTCAAGAGCCATGGCATATAGAAATTTGTATTCCAAAAGGGCACATTTGGGAGAGAAAGCTTGAATGAGTGGGAATCATTGCCCATCCATCAAACACAGGTAATGTTGGTGTGCAAGCGTCCAAGGAGTCTCTCAGGGAGGAAAGAGAGGGAAGATGATTCCTTGTGATTGCATTCCAGAATGTGGCCCATGGAGAAGGCTCACAGAAATATCTATTGGTTGCAGTACCAGAAGTCACTAAAGAATTGAAAAGATGAATGTAAACATAAAAATGAGATTGTGACAGGGTTAGGTAGGTGTGGTAGTTTGAATAGATGGCCCCCAATATACTCAGTGTTTTATTACAGTTTTTGTTTTTTCAAGGTAGGGTCTATCTAGCTCAGGCTGACCTGGAATTCACTATGTATTCTCAGGGTTGCCTTGAACTCTTGGCAATCCTCCTACCTCTGCCTCCCTAGTGCTGGGATTAAAGGCTTGCGTCCCCATGCCCGGCTTTATTACAGTTTTTAATTTAGATCTGCAGTCACTTGAGTGGAGGAGGCATCACTGGGAAGATCTTAGGGTCTAGCCCTAAGACGTGGTGGTGGATTTGAAACTCCAGTCTAGAGCTATGCAAAGTGCCTGGAGTTCTCAAAGTGTGCTTGTTTGTGGTGTGGTTTTAGGGATTTGGCTTGTGTTCTCTCCCTCTCTCTCTTTCTCTCTCTCTGTCTCTGTCTCTCTCTTGGCTTGGACCTGTGAAATCAGGCCAGATTCTTCTGTCATTGTGGAACGGTAAGCTTCAATAAATCCTTTCCTTTCCTAACTGTGCCTGGTCTGGAGGTTCATCTCAGTGACTTGAAGCTGTCTGTTATAGTAGGTTAGGAGAAAACTATGGGGAAGAGATTTTAGGAGACAGTAAGTAGGTCCTTTCCATCTTATTGTGTTAGAGACCTCATTGGGACCCACAGTCACTCCAGACCATCCTTAGTAAGGAAGTAACTCACTTGGGGTTATCCAGTGACCTCACATGCCAAGGCATTGGCCATTGTGACATCTCCAGCCAACCACCACTGCCTGAGAGGTCATGGGGGACACTTGATCTATAGAAAAGCATTGGGAAGGGATATATCCCAAAGGAGCAGATATTGGCAGGCCAAAGGGCAGTTTACAAATACTTTTTTTTTGTGTGTGAAAAATCTTGTAAAATTGTATTATTCTACCTCTGTTGTGGAAACAAAAAAAGGTATAAAGAGATTGAGTTAATTCATTCAACCACATGATAAATTCTAGATTAAGGGTTAGAGTTCATGATTTACTCCCTCCACAGAAATCCCTGTTTTCAGTCACATTCAATTTTCAAAACTTATAATCTCACTTCTTATTTAGCTTAATACCTCCAAATACAACCTGAGTGATATCTTTGGGTGACTTTTAAAATGCTTATTTTTAAGTGTTGAAGGATAAGATTCACATCAACAATTTCAAATAGAGGGAATAAAAAAAGTCACATTTGAGAGCTATGAGGATAGAAGAGCAGAATAAATCCCCATTCCCAACCTTCCTTCAAAATGCCTTTTCAAAATGCATTGGTGCTTCCTTCTCTGAAATCAAAGAGATGACTTAAATGATCTCCTCTCTTCCAAAGCTATGATTCTTTTATTTAAGGTAAGGAAATGCATTTCTGCCTCTAATCCATGAACCAAGGAAAGGCTTTGTTTTGTTAGAATTGCTGTCAAAAATGGCTACACTCTTGAGTATGACAGGCAAAACATTCCTTCCGAAGCCACATCACAAAATACTATTTTGAATTCAAGGCATACCCACACATTTTCTCCATGGGATGTGTAGCATTTAGTGTACCTTTCTTGGTTTCTGATGTTTTGCTATAAGGATCTGATTTAAAAGTTCATTTCCCCACACACCAGGAGCAGTGTTTCTAGGTCAGGCCCCCACACTGTGAACTATTTGAACTCACTAGGAAATATCACAGGCACATGATTGAAGTTCTAGCCGTGCTGGTCTTAAATGGGAGCGTTAGAAATTGTGCACCAGGAGGAAAGCCTGAACAGAGAAACTGGTGCAAAAACCTTCATTTATTTCTGGCTTGAGATGACTCTTGAGGATCAGCTTCCATGTGGATGACCACATCCTTCCACTGCTCCTTCACAGCAAGACTGAACGCTGGTTCACTCTAGCTCCTTGCTCTCATGTGTAGAAGAGTCAGCATTCTGTGTGAGGAGGCAACCTCCTGGCAGACTGGGGAGGCTTGACGTGATCCTCTGTAGTCTCAGCTGAGTTCTCAGGAATTTTTGTTATTGCCTTTTCTCCATCAAAAGTAGTGGAACTAACTCTCCAGTCCCTCAGAGATTTCTCTACATTTTCTATACATTCACCACACTTCCTCTGGTCCTCTATCAGAACTCTGTTCTGCCTCAGCAGATGACTTCGGTGCTGTTCCTTCCTGGGGAACCTCCACCACCTGCCAGCTGGTAACTTTATGCTCCTTTTTGCCCACATTCACATTGATCCCCATAATCTGTCTTCCTGTCTCAGAGTATGGCTTGCCCCTTCCTGACCTAATTTCTGACTCCGTTCTGCTTCAAACTCAGAAGCCTCATTCCTACAGCTCCAATGTCTCCACCTTCTCCCTCTCTGTTAAAGTGGAGTTGACAATATTTCCCAGCATTAGGAGAATTAAATAAGCTAATGCAAGAAAGATGCTTACTATGAATTTTTCATTTCACATAGAAAATGTAATCATATAAAGAAATGAATGAAATCCAAAATGATATATTCAGTTTTCAAATTGTGCCAGGCATAGCAATCCTAGCACTTGGGAGGTAGAAGCAGGAGGGTCAGAGTTCAAGGTCTTCACCTATATAGTGAGTTTGAGATCAAGCTGGATTATATGACACACTACCAAAAAAATTTTAATTTTAGATTTTCTTTAGATTTTATATTTTCCACCTGTAAATTTCCCAGGAACTATGAAAAATGAGGGAGTCACTTTTCTAAATTTGACATGATATGGTTGTTTTCTTTCCTACAATAGCTTGAAACTTGAGGGCTCACATTAATAAAAATGGTTGCTTAATACATGTTCCCTACAAGTAAAGAATTCTAGGAGTGCTCTTAATGAATTCTTAAGATATACTTATTAGTAAATTTTGTAGTAAGCAGAAATCTTGCTTAAACCTCTTATGTGGCAGATACAGATGATCTCATCAACATGCTAGAAATAATTTTTCTTTGATACTTTCCTCTATGAATTCTTTGTTTTCTCAGTTACTGTTCACTTGCCAATATATCCAACTCTCTCTTTTATTTTTAAATATTTTATTTTATTTATTTATTTGAGAGAGAGAGCGAGAGAGAGAGTGATAGAGAGAGAGAGAGAGAGAGACACATTGGTATGCCAGGGCCTCCAGCCGTTGCAAATGAACTCCAGATGCATGTGCTTCTGGCTTTTGTGGGTCCTGGGGAATTGAACCTGGGTCTTTTGGCTTTGGAGGCAAGCACCTTAACCACTAAGCCATTTCTCTCAGCTCCAACTCTATTTCTTAATACATCCAGCTCTTTTTGCACATTTTCCTCAGGGACCCACTTCCCAGTGGTCACTGAACTATGCCTGAAATATAGATCCTTATTCTAATTATTTTAGTGATGTATTTATTTTGTGCACAACTTTTTTTTTAACTATAGGCAATGCTAGCAAAACCTTTTTGTGAAATCCAAGGACTAAAGAATCAATATGTTACTGGGTCACAAGAAGAAAATTCCTTCCTGTGTCTATTGGTTTCCCTGTGGTCATTCTAGCATTTGTGCACTTTGGAATGCTATGTGCTCAGTTGAAGAGAAAAATTCAAGAGAGAACAAATCTGATTTTATTGTTCTCAGAAGAAACATCATAAAACAGAACCTGAAAAGGGCTTGAGTATTAGGCTTTGCTAAATGACTCAGGCACATCTTTTTAAATTTTGTCATCTGTGTTTCTAGGCATTTGTATTTACATAGAACTTTCTGCAATGTAATGTCACACTGCTTCCAGTTCATAGGTTCTGAGGGAAATTTCAAATCATAACACTTGAACTTGATAAAGCAGTTCACATTTTAGGTGCTGTGAACATTTCAGGCTTCTTAAGATGATTAATTGTCCTGGTTTGTTTCAGGTAAGTCCTGGTTTGAGTAACTTCTTGGTCTCACGCAAACTAGGAAAGGTGGTCACCACAGGCCTGGCCCCATCCATCTTGCATCCACCTTGTCTGTCCTTAGAAAGGAAGAGTAATTCTCAGGGCTGGACTCCAGCCAGATGTCTTCCAGGTTTTCATGACATGTTTCTTTTTTCTTATCACTGACACTGAATGGGTAAAGGAAAGATTCTCAGATCCAAGTGAGTCAGACTGCATCTACAGCTTGAGCCTCCTATGTCTGAATAGATTTCATGTTTGCATCAAGAGACCACATTTCCTCTGTGTTTGGTAACAGGTCTTATGATTAAAGGCTTCAAGCAACTTTGCAATTGGAAATATTATTATGTACACTCAACTATTGGCTTAAAATTATGGTGACACTTATTCTCACTTTGGTTATTGAGTTTAGTTTACTGACCCACAAAAGCTACATCTGTACTTGTTGTTTGTTTTTAAGGAAGCATCTGGTTATATTGCCCAGGCTGGTTTGGAAGATGTGATCTTTGTGCCCCAGACCCACCAGTGTTGTGATGTCTTGCATATGATACCAGCCTGATAGGAGCATCCTTCCCCTATGGGAAGACAAGGAAAACTGCATCACTTTCCAGGACACCCAGCAACGAGACAATGAAACCTGGCAATTAATCACTACTGCTTAGATATTTTCCCCTCAACCATCTCTGCTTCATGGTGGTGCAACGTAAGGTGGATGAATGGTTTACTCTGGGCTCTCTGCCAAATAAAGGCCCTGTGCAAACTCATTCTCACACCCACGCTTGATACATACACCCTCCACACTCTCCTTCCTGTCCTGCAGCCCCCCAAATGAAATCCTTATACTCCAGGAAGCAGCAGCCTTTCACCACTGTCTCTGGGCTACAAGAATCAAAGAGCAAAATGGATGTTTTCCTCTGAGAACTGGCACTGTACAGAAGGAAGGAAATGCCTACTCCAATTCAAGCATGTTTTAATCTCTAGAGAAGTGGGGACCAGGGAGGGGCAAAACTGGCGAAGGAGTCAGTGGGAAAGCCATAAATTTTGTCTCTTATCCCAGCAGCTAAGATTCTTCCTTTTAGAGTGCCGCCCACCCTTTTTATTTTTCTCTTAAAAGGACTTGGATACTGAACAATCACTTTCCAAATTCTAAGTTCAAAAATCTCTCTGTGTAGGAAGAAAAGGGAGTGTTTTAGTAACCCTCCAAAGGCTGGCTGAATCATTTAAAATGCTCAGAAATTTCAAGATTCACACAGACCTCATGTATTCACCATCTGAATCAAATCTAAAGAATCAAAACAAATTAATGTCTTTACCTCTTCTCTTTGATAGTTTTGATATCTCAAATGGCTAACTTGGATAATTTTTATGTCTTTTGAAGAATTGCCTAGGATTCACTTTTTAAAACTCTGGCCAAGTTTGACTTGAACTTCATCATGAGGATACAGACAGATGGAGATGGAGGAGGTAGAAATTCTGCCAGTGAACAGATATGAATTATTACAATGTCAGAGCTTTGAAAAACCAACCAACAAACAAAAAGATGGTGATTATCACTTGTCTAGAATGAAAGAGATTTATGAGATACAAAGGACAAATAGAACATAAAACTTTGCTGCCTGGTTCTTGATGTTAATTAATGTGGTTGTGAAGGAGAGTATCTTTGCTCTTCGGTACTGTATGCCAAAGCACTCAAAGTTGAAATGTCTTAATACATACAAGCTATTTAATTATCAATTTATTTATTCATGGACTAGACACAAGCAAGCATTTTAACCACTGAGCCATCTCTCCAGTCCCAATGGAGGTACTAGAGATTGAACCAAGCTTTATGGACATTCTAGGCAAGCACTCAACTATTTAGCTACATTCATAACCCATTCATTTAACTTATTTTAGGAGGCCAAAGCCTTATCCATTAGTCCACTGGGCTTCTTAACTTATTTTAAAAAGTCCATATATAATATTTTAAAAATAATTTAAAATATGCATATATGTATTTATGTAAAAAGAGAGAGACACACATGCTAAATAATCTTTGAATGATTTGGTGTCCACACTTGAAAAATTCACCATTGCTTGTTCAAGCCCAGGCAACGTCATGAGTTCACCAATGCATAAAGTATAAATTGGGCTAATCTGACATGTTCTAGAAATCTAACTTTTAGACTGGCCCCCATTCAAGGTTTAGTTCACAAAAAAGAACTTTATTCTCTGAAGATATATATCAGGACAGAATTTCTTACAGATGCTCAATTAATTTTTTTTCATTCAATTTCTTCACCCATTTCATGTTTTTAATTTAATCTGCAAATAAAATGCCATTTGCATTTTCTTGAGTAATTTTGCTCCTCCTATCCCCTCCCATTTCCATTTCTAGCATCTCAATTATGTTATAATATGTCCCACAATAATTGCATTGTAAAATGTCATGATCCATGATAATAGGGAGGCTATTCATAAAAATTTCCATCCACATCTATTAGCACTCAAGGTTTGATTCATAAATTTGACAGAAAAATTTCATGATTACCTAAGTTCATGGAGAATCAAAGTGTTTTAATAGGACAAATAGCCCAAAATAATAAGCATGTTTACCTATGGGAAGGTTTGAATATGATTTTAAAGCAAGTCTTGGGTTTCTTTCTTTAAAAATATTAAAAAATAATTGGAAAGAAATTCACTTCTAAAAGCACATTTAGCCACAAAATTAACTATTTGTCACAGTTACCTTCTCTTTGTTAGGAAAAGCATCTGATGAAAAGTAGCTAACTAGAAGAAAGTTTTCATTTTGGCATATAGTCTTGAGGGGAAGCTTCATGATAGCAGGGGGAAACCTAACATGAGCAGAGGCTGGACATCACCTCTGCCACAGCAGGAGGAAAACAGCAGCAAGAGTGAGCCTAGCATTGGCAGGAGGCAGGTGGCTACACCATCTCTAAGGCTGTCTCCAACAGCACACCTCCCCTATCAAGGCTCCACTTCCCAATATTCAGAACACATACGTTATGGGGGACCTCTGATCCAAACTACTATACCATTGTCATCTCTTTTGGGATCATTATTGAATAGCTGGTGATTAGCCCATAGGTCCATAAAGACTTAAGTTCAGCAGTGCATTGGCAAAAGAAGAACCTCCAATGTGTAACCCCTATTATTTAATAGTTTTGAAAGATTAATCTTTAGGTTTTTTACTTTTTCTTGATTTATTACTTGTTTTGATCTGCTCGTACTTGAAGTATCAATTTTTCTTGAGAATATTCTAAAACTTAAGTCATAACAATTAAAGCCTTAAAGAGACTATGTGGGACCCTGTGCTATGCACTACGGGGGAGAGGCAGAGTAGAATGCACCAGGCTACTCTGCTCAGAAAATGCAACCCAGCAGAGAACAGAAGATGCATATGCAAATGACTCTTCTGTTAGAAAATGGACTGTTCCGACCTGGGGAAATGGCTTAGCAGTTAAGGTGTTTGCCTGCAAAGCCTAAGGATCCCAGTTTGATTCCCCAGGACCCAAGTAAGCCAGATGCACAAGGGGGAGCATGCATCTGGAGTTCATTTGCAGTGGCTAGAGGCCTTGGTGTGCCCATTCTCTCTTTCTCTCTGCCTCTTCCTCTCTCTCTCAAAAAAATAAATAAAATATTTTTTTAAAAAAGAAAATAGACTGTTCCATCTGAGCTCTGAGCATTGTAAGCAAACACATTAACTCCCTTATCTGTTACACCAGCAGGAGTAGAGTATTTTGCTTCATGATTTAAGTGTGCCCACTATTTGCTTCTGTAGTGGGAACAATACACTCTCTGTCATGGTTAGTTTAGCTGTCAGCCAACAATATGAATTTTAGCTACGTTGATGACACTTATCTTTTCTTTCAGTATCCACTGAAATTTATGATATAACACACACACATATGCATATATACACTTTATGTATGTATGTATCTATCCATCCATCTATTATCTATGTATGTATGTATGTATGTATGTATGTATGTATGTATGTATGTATGTATGTATGTATCTATCTATCTATCTATCTATCTATCTATCTATCTATCTATCATCTGTCAACATAGATACTTGAAAATTATTGCACCAAATCAGCAAGTGGATGGATGGATGGATGGATGGTGAGTGGTTATCACAGAAGCCTGAGTGTCTCACAATGCATCCACCATCAGACCGATAGAAGCTTCAAGGTGTGGACACTCAAGGATTCAGTCAATATGGTGAGAATAGTTGAAGTTAATTCATGCCAGGTGTAGTGGTGCACATCTTTATTCCCAGCACTTCAAAGGCTGAGGTAGTAGGCCTGCCACTAAGTTGAGGCCAGCCTAGGCTACAGTGAGATCTTATCTCCAAAAAGAAAAGAAAAGAAAATGCAATGTGATTCTCTTGCACTCTCTACTGCTACCTTTTCTCTATAACAAAGTGAAAAAAAAAAAACTAGGTCAAATCTTCATTTCTAGCATTGAAAATTAGCTTCATGGGCTCAAGAGATGGCTCCATGGTTAAGGCACTTACCTACAAAGCCTAACGACCCCGGTTTGCTTCCCCACTTCCCATGTAAAGCCAGATGCACAAGGTGGCTCATGCATCTGGCGTTTATTGACAGTGCCTAGAGGCCTTGGCATACCCATTCTCTCTCTTTCCTCTCCTTTCTCTCCTTCCAAATAAATACAACTAATTTTTTAATTAGCTTCTGTACCTCTCCGTGATACTTTCTTGCCAAGGGTCACAGTTTTCTAATTCCTCTGCCTAGCACCAGCCTCATTCTCAGTCGGTAATTCAGTATTAGGATGAAAGAGTTCGTCCTTTGTGTCTTCAAGTTAATGAGGACACCATAATGAGGACACCCTTTAGGAAACAGAAATGAAGTCTAGGTTCAATGGACACAGCATTTCCATCCAGTGCTAGGAAGAATCCGCTGAGGTGTCTGTGAAAGACAAAAAGCCTTAAGTCCATCTGGTTGCTTGAACAGGATGGGGAAGGATGCAAGCTCTGAGGGTTAATAGGAATATATTTAATGTGATATATAGCCATCTTAAATGTCAAGAGATTTAAGCTATCAAGTGACATAAATCTCTGCAATCAGTACAGTAAGTAAGTGATAAAGAAAATAAAAGAAAACCCACTTTGTCTTAGTTAAGTAAATGTTAAGCAAATGGCACCAGTATGAAGCCCCTTGGTGACATCTGTCTCCTCTGAGTACACTCACTGAGATGATTAGAGTATGACCCATGTTCCAGCATTGATGGGTGCTGTATATACATTCCACTCCTTGCAGCTCTGCTTCTCTCCCATCCTCAAGGCTACAGATGAGGAGACCGAGTCCAGGAAATGTGAAAGAAATGGTCCCACGTCACATAGCTAGGAAGAGAGTCCCGGAAACTATACTCACTCCATGAGTAAAATATCTACAGAACTTAAGAAATTAATAAAATACATGGCCAACATTGACATAGTCAGAGAATTTAGTGATCATATGTCTGACAGGTGGTTGGGTAACTTCCATGTAAAACCAGAAAATAAGAGGTCTGATTTCAGTACCTGCCACCATTTGCTGCTCTTTGGTGTGTGATAAAGCCACCATTTTCTCTTGTCTCTCCCTGCAAGTCTTAGAGAAAAAGTATAAAGTCAAGTTCTATGTTTCTTTTTGTTTCACTTTTAGAGAGACTGAAAATTTTAGCTTTTTTTTTTTTTTTTTTTTTTTTTTTTTTGAGGTTAGGTCTTTCTCTAGCCCAAGCTGACTAGAATTCTGAAGTCCCATATTTCCCTCCAACTCACAGTGATCCTCCTACCTCTGCCTCCTGAGTACTAGTATTAAAGGTGTGCATTACCATGCCTGGGATGCTTTTGGCTAACTTGTAGTAAATTATTTTAACTATGTTTTGAAAATCTCAAATGCAAGTTAGTAACTGACAGCTATATTTTAGAGGGGCTTCCTACTGCACTTGAAATTCATAAAGCTGTATCTTTTAAGAATTGACTGCACAAACACTTGTGTGCTAATTATTTTGTGTGCAATTATTCACTGAAGATTTGTTTATTATCTTCCATGTGTCAAGCACTAGGGTAATTACAAAATAGCTTACATAATTTGCAGGTCCATTTCAAAATAAAAATGGAGATACTGGGCTGGAGAGATGGTTTAGCAGTTAAGGTGCCTGCCTGCAAAGCCTAAGAACACCTCCTGTTTGAATCTCCAGGTCCCACGTTTAGCCAGACACAAAAGTGATGCAAGCGTGCAATGTCACACATGTGCACAAGTAGGCACATATGTCTGGAGTTAGTTCACAGTGTCTGAAAAGGCCCTGGCATGCCGATTTTCTCGTTGTCTCTTCCTCTATTTTTCTGTCTTTCTCTCTCAAAAAAAAAAAAATGGAGATACTTAGGGTTAGGGAGGTGTCTTAGTGGATAAGATAGCTGCCATGTAGATGTGAAGACCACCATTCAGATCCCCAGTGACTACAGAAATGCTAGGCTGGAGAGATGGCTTAGTGGTTAAGGCACTTGCCTGTGAAGCCTAAGGATCCTGGTTCGGTTCTCCAGGTCCCATGTAAGCCAGATGCACAGGGTGGCACATGCATCTGGAGTTTGTTTGCAGTGGCTAGAGGCCCTGGTGCGCCCATTCTCTCTCTCTCTTTCTGTCTCTAATAAATAAATAAAAATAAATATTTTTTTTTAAAAAGAAATTCTAGGTAGGTGTTTGGCCCATCTACAATCCCAGCACTCAGGAAGCCGGGACAGGGGATCCCCTGGGCAAGTTGGCTAACTTGACTAGCTGACTAGATAAGCCCTGGGTTCAAGCGAGAGACTTTGCCTCAATAAAT
Organism: Orientallactaga sibirica; assembly: GCA_036365145.1. Lineage (NCBI taxonomy): Eukaryota > Metazoa > Chordata > Mammalia > Rodentia > Dipodidae > Orientallactaga > Orientallactaga sibirica. Next base: position 29,214,523 of record JAEOAD010000020.1, read on the forward strand.
GAGGTGGAGAGCGATTGAGGAAGACATCTGACATCCATCTCTGGTTTCTATTCCCCCCCCCATGCACCCACACACATGTGGATGTGCATATTACAACACATGCACATTACAACTCCATTGCAAACATAGACCTTCTTGTTTGAAAATTAAGAATTTTAAAACCGTCACAGTAGAGCGTTAACTCAGACATGAAGCCCTCCTGAGCCCGTCTATGCAACTGCATGGCTCACATATCCATGAAACTAGCCCTGGCTAGGTGCCTAAGATATAACAGTGAGCTGCATCCAGCAGTCACATAGCCTCATTTGGTTATTTATTAAAATTGAAGCTAGAAAGATGGCTTAGTGGTTAAGGCACTGGCTGGCAAAGCCAAAGGACCCAGGTTTGATTCCCCAGTACCTACATAAAGCCAGATGCACAAGGTGGTGCATGCATCTGGAGTTTGCAGTGGCTGCAGGCTCTGGTGTGCCCATTCTCCCTCTCTCTGAAATAAATAAATAAATAAGTAAATAAATAAATAATAAATAAATATTTAAAAAATTGAAGGCACAATAGTAAGGATAATTATCTACAAACACAAGTGTTTCAAAGGGAAAGAAAAGTCTCTAGGAACTCATTTATCAAAGGAGACCCAGTCATAAGCTCAGGGGATGTTTCCCAAAGAAGTCATATCTTGGCCTTTACCTTAGAGACAATGAGGAATTCACTGAGGAGATTTAAATAAGGGACAGGATGTGAGTAACAGGCTGCAAGGGGGCAGATAGGATGCAGGGACATCCATTCAGAAGCTTCTGGAAGCTGGAACTGGAGCCCACAGTGGGCCAGCCTGAAGAGGTGGGAGGTATGGATGGCTATAAAGGGTGAGTCTTTGGATAAGCAGAGAGGGAATGAAAGGAAAGCAGAAAAGGACTTGGAGGATACTCAGAGGGAATTTATGTTATTTATTTTTATTGAGAACTTTATTGTATAATCATCTTGCATATCAGGCAAATTTTCCCTCTTCCAGCCCTTATTCTAATGAGGGCCCTCCTCAAACAGGGTATTGGTAGTCACTGCATGAACCAGTCTCTCTCTCTGTGTGTGTAGGGCAATATTTCCCATCACACCTCCTCACTCTATGGCTATCACATTATTTCCACCCCCTCTTCCACAATGTTCCCTGAACCTTGCTATAAACATCCTTTAGTGTTGAGCTCCCAGCAGCCTGTTTTTCTGCTTTGATGAGTTTTGAGTCTCCTCAGTGTCTAAAGCCATCTTCCTGGAGGAGGTTCTCAGGCTAGCAGTGAGAGCAGCACTCATATTTAATCTGCATCTTCCTCTGTAATGTTTCCTTGGTTCTGAAAGATGTGATGGAGATGGCTTGTCTCATACTAGGAGGTCGGCTTTCTTTTCTTGTTTTGCTGATGGGTCCAGCAGATTTTCTAATCAAGAGTGAGAACAGCATGGATCGGAGGGGATAAACATAGACATTTAAGGAATTTTTGATGGGCATATCCTTTCCTTTTAGCAACCATGGAAATTTCCCTCTAGGGTCTATAACCTACCAAGACAAAGGCTTTGTTCTCAGTACCAATCCAGTCAGAGTAGTTGATCATCCCTTTAGCCTATGTGCACTATTGCATCAGTGTGTGCATCTTACTGGGCTGATTGATTCTGTAGCCTGCAAGATTCACTGTTTATTCATGCTGTTGATGACTATTATCCCCTAGCAGCTCACAGAGCACTTTCCAACACTATGAGAACTAACCATCAGGGAGCTTGCTTCTATCTCAGCTCCAGCATGATCTGAACTGAGGGAGAACTTAAACTAAAGGAATACACATTATATTTTGCTTTTTTTGTCCCTCCTGGAAATCATTGAGAAAGATAAATAAGACTTCCTTCTTTTCCTACAGAAGTTGTGCAGCGTTCTTCTTCCACAAGGGCAGGCTATGCCTTTGTGACTCTCAGCCTTCCTTGGGAGAGAACTCGGGCCTCCTTTTGAAGATCTCTGGATCTATGGAAGTTTTTAAAGTAAAACTGGCTACCACCCCCCTCAAGCCTAAATACCTTCTCTCATTACATAATTAACTTAAAAAATCATAACAGAGATTTCTTGGCATTTTGGGTTGAGGAGTCAGAGGGTAAGAACCAGGAGTGAGTGAAACACGACAACAAAGTTTCCCTCTGCCTTTCCCACTGTCATTACTGTCCCCCCTTGTGCTCCTGAGACTCCCATTTGTTCTCAGCTATTTCTCTTCTGGGGACTGGATTTTGCTTTACTGTATCAAGATACCATCTTAAATTGCCATTTTCCCCAGAATTATTTTTTCCTGAGACCATGCCTGTCACACTAGCAACACACACACACACACACACACACACACACACACACACACACACACACAAATGCTTCAGGGTTGTAGCATTTCAAGCTGTTCATACATGACGCTTCTCCATAGCAAAGCCAGCCCTGCCAGGTCTCACCAGTCCTAGGATGTGTGTTTGAGAACACACAGCTTGTAAACACTGGTCACCTTGAAAAGCCACCTCGGAATCAGGTAGATAGCATTGGTGACTGGTGAATTAAATACACAATGAAGTCTGATCAAAATCTTTTTCCCTTCTTGACCTCTCGGCATTGTTTATAAGCTCAGCTAATCAGTTTGCATGACAGCTTAGTATTATACATCACCTTCCTTTCTTTGGCGTCACTGTTGCAGAGTAGCTGGAAGTTAGATACCAACATTAAAAATAGGAATGAGCTGAATGTAATGTTTGCCTTTAAATAATTGATGTCTGGCAACACCAGAAGAGAGTTATATAAACACTCTTTTATAAATAAAACAGACCTGTATGAATATTTTCCTTTTTTCTACATATACATAATTCAGTCACCTTAATTAGAATTTTATGCTTTGAGATTTGATTTAAAAAAAAAAAAAACCACCAGAATGTTTCTTTGTCTGTCCTCTGTGATGCCAAGGAAAGCAATGACAAATTTTACAAACTGGTTTACCTCCAGCGAGAAAGATTCTTGTCTAATTTGCCTGCCATTTCTCAAATCCTAACCCTACAGGTCTGTTTGTACGCAGGCATTTCTCATTTTCATCTTTTTATAATATCCATAGAAGCCCCCATAAGCAAAAGGGACAAGTGATGTGCATAGGTGTCCCTAGGATCATAAATAATGAAGTCTGGAGTGCCAGTTCTGCAGCCACACAGAAGGTGGCGCTATGCCACATCGATTCTAGGCATCTCAGTCAGCAGGGGCAACCAATTGGGAAGAGATTCAATCTCTGGACATGGATGCTGTTTTCTCCAGTTCAGTCGAGGGAGGGAAGAGGTTGTCTTAGGCAATGCTTTTTTCCACATTGAGTTGGTTTTGCTGAATCAGTAAACTGCAGCTTCTTTAATGTAAGCCTGGAAAAAAAAAATCTGTGCTCCAAAACCCTCTTCAATGCACCGCATAATCTCTCAGTTCTGTGATGTTCTGACCCCTCTGGGCTTCCAGTTTATATGTTTATTAACATGAGGTCATCCTGGGTAATCTACAGATAAGCATTCTAGACATATCCTAACAATGTGTGGTACACACCAGGACTTTGTGGTGTGACTTCTTAGCATGAGTAGGCTAACTTGAACATGAATATATATGTTAAGAGGACTCCTTTAATTAGGTGATCATATCTTTGGCTATTACAAGTCATTTTTATGTTTCTGTACACTATTTACCAGAATATTTAATATATTTTTAAAGTTAGAACTTTTGGCTAAAGACATAAAACTCTGATTATTTCCTAAATAAACAATGAAATAACTTCTAATATGATTTGCATTCTTAAATATTAGCCAAGGAGACCTGACTCCACACAGTAACAGGCACTTTCTAATGTCTCTAAAATAAGAATTCTTGGAGGAAAAGAGAGATGTTGTGTGTTCACAGTGCTAGCTACACAGATTTAGTAGTTTTGACAGACACACTCACACTGACACCCCTCAACGCCTTCCCTATTGTCTGGATTTGTACCTCAGATGGGGCTTTGCCCTGATCCCTGCCACGCAGTGTGTGTGGTCAGCCTGGCCTTTCCCCCGTGGACCAGCATGCTGCATCACATTTATTTTCCCACACATCTTTGTCTATTTAGATTTTAGATCTCTATCCAATCCCCCAGGCTCCTGGAAGTCCTGGCTTTAGCTTTTCCTGGGCTGCCTCACTCTGCTGGCATCCAGTCCTGGCCCAGTTAGGCGAAACCACTGAGCATTGTCAGAATTGCTTGCAGTGGAAAAGCGCTCTTAGAAATCCAAAATTGTATAGTTGACTGTAAAGAACTTGCTTCTCAATGTGCGAGACACAGGAATTTAGAGGAGTGCTTCTCCCTTCCGGTAAATGGCGTCTGTCAAGGCGTGATCTAGGTCTTCCTTCCTCACTTTGCACAGCTCTTGTGGTAATCTCAGCCACTTTCCTGTTGCCCAACTGTTCACACCTTCAAGTTCATCTCTCTCTTCACCTTTGGGACCGTGGGTCCCTCACCTCTGTTAAGCACTTACGCATCTCACCGATGCCTCTGAGATCAACATCTCATGCATGCTTCTTCATATGCACTTTAGACAGCCCATACTCATTCCAGCTCGATGTTTTTCCTCCTCTCGACACTGGCCAGATCCTGTTGATTTCTGGCTCCTAAATATCTTGGGAAGCTCTTAATTTTTTTTTTGCTCATCATTTCTTTTGTTGTTCCCTTAGATCTAGCCATCATCTCCTTGTATTTGTGCAGCAGCTTCTAACTGGTCCTTTTTTAGCCTTCCGCTTGCAGTTCATTTCTTATGTGGCTTCATTTGATGCTATCTATCCGCTGCTCATCTGATCAGGTTTTATTTCCTCTTTTAAATCTTTAAAAAAAAATTTTTAAAACATTTTTATTTTATTTATTTATTTTGAGAGAGAGAGAGAGATACAGAAATAGGCAGGTAGAGAGAGAGAGAGAGAGAGAGAGAGAGAGAATGGGCGTGCCAGGGCCTCCAGCCACTGCAAACGAATTCAAGATGCGTGTATTCCTTGTGTATCTGCCTTATGTGGGTCCTGGGGAGTCGAACCTGGGTCCTTTGACTTTGCAGGCAAGTGCCTTAATCGCTAAGCCATCTCTCCAGCCCTAAAATCTTTTTTAAAAAATATTTAATTTAATTAATTTATTTGAGAGAGAGAGAGAGGAAGATGCAGAGAGAAAGAGAGAATGGGCATGCCAAGGCCTCCAGCCACTGAAAACAAACTTCAGGTGCATGTGCCCCCTTGTGCATCTGGCTTATGTGAGTCCTGGGGTATCTAACAGGGATCCTTAGGCTTTGCAGGCATGAACCTTCACTGCTAAGCCATTTCTCCAGCCCCTCTTTTTATGGCATACTTCCTTCTCTTGCTCCTTGCTTGTTCAATATACCTGTATGTCCATTCTACTTCCTCTGCACAATGATGCTGACCCTTCCAAGCTCTCATGAAGTATA